>QRFB01005125.1:0-13497 GCA_008931105.1 Oenanthe javanica
ATATTTAGTTTAAAATTTTACACAGAGTTTTATCCTGAGTTGATAAATACAATAGAATCCATGATTCAGTAAAATCTCTTAATAAGATTTTTAAACTCTATTACTCCCTCTGTATCATATTAAATAGTCTCTTTTATAAAAATAACGCATATTAAGAAAAATTAGTTATACAATAATTTTTCGTACGTATCATATTTATTATGACTATTTTATATTAATTAAAGTAAGTTTTATATTGAAAATGATAAAAAAAGAGTTTCTTATGAGCAGTTGGCCAAACAAGAGACCGATGTACTGTTAGAGTTGATGGTTAATGCTACAAGTCGAGGGTGTCGTGATAATAGTGACGTTTTTAGTAAGAATTGTGATTGAGAGAATAAGTTTGAATTTATTTACATTGAAAGTAGAAATGCACAATTATTATGGAATCTCAAAAGAGATTATTATTATGGGACGGAGAGAGTAATAAGTTTTAAATAAAATATTATTTAAAATTCAGATCGAATATTTCTCAATTTCAAAGCATTGTAATCTACACCCTCTGAACATGACTGCCGGTAATGAAACCAAATGTGAAGAGGCCCTGCCTAGTCTTTTGCTCTTTACAGTACTGATATTCATGTTCTCTGTGCGCTTTTGGTTTGTTATTCAAACTGATAAATGAAGAGTAATTTCATTAAATAAATGTTCTTTTTTTTAAATTTTAAATATAGAAAATATACTTCCCCTGCGTTGATACTTGATATGATAGTTGTTTTTAATTGACCGTCGTTCTCGATTCTCGACAGAAGAAGAAAGATAATAATAAAATGAGTGTGCTGTCTTGTGATATTCAACATACTTCTTTTTTCGAACCTGTATTCACTTCGTACAATTTTTTAAGTTTTTTTTTCTTTAGCCAGAATACAATTTTATAAGTTTAAAAGTAAAAATATATTGTATTATTTTTACTTGCATATAATTTTCTTTTTTGCAATATAATATATATATAATATATACGCATAAACTTTGTCCTAAATTACTTTTTGATGAGTTGTCAACTATCTTAAAAATTATTCGTATATAAATTTTGTATCAGACTATATAGTTAAAGGGTTTTGNATATATATATAATATACGCATAAACTTTGTCCTAAATTATAAGTTTTCAACTATTTTAAAAATTACTCGTATATAAATTTTGTATCAGACTATATAGTTAAAGGGTTTTGGTCCTGAAACATGCTATGGATGATTAACCATTTATTCATGTTTTTTTTCGCGGATAAAACAAAAAACAAAACTCTAGCTGGTCCTCTATCCAAAAGCAAAAGCGCGGATAGATAATGTGACCCTCATAGATTCATAAAAATTTTACGTGTTAATACTATTCGCGAAAATTATAATAAATAAATGATTAGAGATGCACTAATTACTACTCTCTCCGTCCCAATTAAAGTAACTTGTTTCATTATAATTTTTCACAAATAGTATTAATAGGTGAAATTTTTATGAATCTATGAGGATTGAGGGTCACATTATTTGTCCGCGCTTTTGGATAGAGTACTAGCTAGAGTACACGATACTTTACAGTATTTTGTTACGTAAAGTATCGTGTATTCCTGCACTAAATACTATGCAATATGCATCGATTGTATCAAATTATTATGGCATATGGCCATATGCTGATAATTATTTTTAAATACTGTAGTATTTATTCCCTCCGTTTTTAAATTAGATGGCTTTTAATTTTTGGGGCGGATCGAATAGTTTTATAAATTATTTTTTTTACTTTTTTTATAAATAAAAATTTAAATATTAATTTTTTATTTTTAAAAAATAATTTAAGAAACTATATAATCAATATATTTTAACATGCCTATCAAAAGTTAAGAACACTAATTCAGAATGGAGGCTTGAGGGAGTATATTGTTGGCCCACAATACTCTAGGCCCAAGAAAAATTGTAAAGTGGTCCAGAGAGGCTCAAAAAGAAATATTTTAGAAGAGAGGCGGGAAATCCTTATAAATAAGAATCTTGAGCAAGTCCAATAGTTTACTTAAATAGTTTCCTAGGAACAACTCCATTAGAGTTCTATTTCATTCCTTAAATTTAATATATAATATTGAATTTTAGTAATTTAGGATATAGATAGGTAACTTTAACTCCAACAATGTTACTTATATCCCTTCTTCATCTTATATTTTATTATTAAATACACTTTTCATCATTAAAGATATACTATATAATAGAGAGAGAAAGATGATGTTTATAATATTTTATTATAAAATATAAGTTAAGACATGTTTAGGAAAAATGTGTGGTTACCTATTTATAAATGAATCCTAGTGATATAAGGAATTACTAGAACACTGTTGGAGTCTATATTTTATTCTCATTTCTTATATTTTAGTATAAGGACTAAAATAGAAATGCTATTGGAGATGCTTTAAGGTGAAATATAGGTAATGTGTCAACAAATTACACTCCAACAGTGTCCTATCCAATAGTGTCCTAGTGATTACCTAATCAGTAGGACATACTTCTCATTACCTACTTTTAGGTAACCACTATCTATTACCTATTTCATTTATATGAATTAAATAATCTTTTCCCTCCATTTTTTTTCATATTTTCTATCTCACTTTTTCTTTTCCCACCTTTTTAGACTCAAATTTATTATTATAATAATAATAGGTAATGAATATAAGGATTATTGTTGGAGTTCATATGTCCTAGTGGTTACTTAAATCATTAAAACTCATAATTTTATAATATTTATAGGTAACCAACTAGGACATTTTTGGACTTGCTCTTAGAGCGTATTACGTAAAATTGTTTAGCTAAAATGATCTCTCTTTTTTTTGCTAGCTAGCTAAAATGATCTTTTATAATTATTATGTAAATTTTAGCTAAAGGGAAGTACATTCACTCCAATAGTATTATCTATAATAATAATCATGTAAAAATATATATATGAGATTTATTGGTTCAATAAATATAAAAGATCAAATATGATTATCTATAATTTTTTGCTAAGGAAAGAAAGTCGAAGTGCACCCATTTTCAGATATCTTCCGAAAAGTGATATATAGATGTCACCTATGCACTACGTAGATAATTTAACTATGTAGATGATTTAACTAATACAATTTCAGTCTTTCACACTTCGAGTTGGAGATCTCTTGAATAGTTTAGAGAGAGAAACTCTGTATAACTATATTTGATACTAATAAAAGTGTTCATTTTAATTTATAAATTATACTCATCATATGTATATGTAAACTGATATTCTGAATCCAGCAAAAATTGCACTATTGTTGATTAGAAAGCATTAAACCTCTCATATAAAGTATAGACCGACCAATTATTTAATATTCTGTAAACATTCAAAAAAATTAAACTGAGCGTTCTTGAAGTTTAACAGTTATTATGTCAAACTATGATGCATTGCTTCTGATCAGAAAATCCTTTAATTGGCTAGAATCCCTCTTTTTTGGTTCTTATTGGTCTTAACAAGACCGCACAGTATGAAACCGAATAGAACATGGTGTTTGGTTGTAAATGCCATGTAAACGCCGCACTATGCCCATCCCTAACAATGGCATGCATGCAGATATCTCCGTTTGTTTGTAAGAATGGCCACAGTTTATGATGAAGTAGCTGTTGGGATCGATCTAGGAACAACATACTCTTGTGTTGGAGTTTGGCATCATGACCGAGTTGAAATTATTGCAAATGATCACGGTGACAGAATAACACCATCATGTGTTGCTTTCAGTGATACTGAGCGTTTCGTTGGCCAAGCTGCTAAAAATCAGGCCGCTGCCAATCCTTCCAACACTATTTTTGGTACTCATATATTTTATTTGAGTTTCTGAATATCTGTTTAGAGTTTTCTGGTAGTTTTTTATATGCTTTACTGCTTTCATTATCTTTATGTATACAGATGCTAAACGGTTGATTGGAAGGGGATTCACGGATTCAACTGTGCAAAGTGACATGAAGCTCTGGCCATTTAAGGTGATTAGTGATGGTGCTAACAAACCCAAGATAGTTGCGACTTACAAAGGGGTGGAGAAACAATTCTCGCCTGAGGAGCTGTCTTCAATGGTTTTAATTAAGATGAAGGAAATTGCAGAGGAATACCTGGGAAGAAATGTCAACAATGCTGTCGTCACTGTTCCTGCACACTTCAATGACTCACAGCGGCAGGCTACAAAAGATGCAGCAACTATAGCTGGCCTCAACGTGTTGCATGTACTTGTTGAGCCAACCGCTGCTGCAGTCGCTTATGGTCTTGATCAAAACCTTACTAGTAGTTCGGCTGGGGAGAAAATTGTGCTTGTTTTTGATCTTGGTGGTGGTACTTTTGATGTTTCCCTTCTCAAAATCAAAAAGGATAGTTTTGAAGTAATGGCTACTGCAGGTGATACTCACCTTGGAGGTGAGGACTTTGACAATCGTTTACTAAACCATTTTGTTGATGATTTTAAAAGAAAGCACAAAGAGGACATCAGTCAAAATGCTAAATCTATAAGAAGATTGAAAAATGCTTGTGAAAAGGCAAAGAGGGTTCTCTCCCATAGTACTATGACAACCATTGATGTAGATTCTTTGTACCAGGGAATCGATTACTGTTCAAAAATCACTCGTGCCAGGTTTGAAGATTTGAACCTAGACCTATTTCAAATTTGTATGGATACTGTGGAGAAGTGTCTAAAAGATGCAGAGATGGACATTGGACGGATTCATGATGTTGTACTTGTAGGCGGATCTACTAGAATCCCAAAAGTGCAACAGCTGTTGCAACAGTTTTTTGATGGGAAGAAGCTTTGCAAGGACATAAATCCTGATGAGGCTGTTGCCTATGGTGCTGCTGTTCAAGCTGCTATACTAAGTGGAGTGGGTAATACCAACATCAAGAATTTGGTGCTGCTCGATGTTACTCCTCTGTCTCTTGGGATTGCAGACAATAGCGATCTCATGTCTGTTGTTATTCCAAAGAACACAACTATTCCCATCTCAATTGGAAAAGCAGTTTCTACACCTCATGATAATGTTACAGTTCTTACATTTAATGTATACGAAGGTGAGAGAACAAAAGTGGAAGACAACAATTTTCTTGGAAGTTTTAAATTGTCTGGCCTGCCTCCTCGCCCCAGGGGCGAAGTTAAAATTTGGGTTACCTTTACAGTTGATGTGAATGGGGTATTAAATGTTTGCGCTGAGAATAAGACTACTGGGACGAAGAATAGCATTGAAATCAACAAAAGAGGGACACTTACGATGGAGGAGATTGAAAGAATGATAAATGAAGCTGAGCAGTTCAAGGTTGAAGACAAGGAGTTCAGGAAAAAGGTTGACACAATGGATGCATTTAAGGATTATGTATATAAAATGAGGGACCGCGCTGAAACAAACTACAATCTTGAAGCTTCTGTTAAGAAAATGATAATGTTTTCTTTCAAGGAGGCTATTGAATGGCTAGATGCAAACAAGAATGCTGAAATTCACGAGTACGAGTACAAGAAGCAGCAGTTTGAAGCAATATGCAATCAATTCCTTCCTGGCAGCAGTTCAGGCATTAAGATTGAGGAAATTGAATAATCTCCATGTTGATTTACAAATTCAAAATGTTCCTTGTGTCTGGATTTTCAAGGCTTAAACTTGTTTCGGTAATGTGCAGGTGAGTTTATTGTTGGTGTGATTGTTTTCACAAATTCAAACTGCATTCACAGTTTCCGACGTCACTTTTTTTTTAGTACATTGTTCAAGTTGTTGGAAATTCGTAATCTTTGTTATGAATTATGATAATACAGTANTCATACAGTATTTTTCTTGCTTTCCACATCTCAAGTAACATATACTCCCCTGTTTATACGTCATTTTATTTGCTTTGACCGATTAAGTAGAATTAATATTTTTTTAAAAAAAATTGTGAATTAAAATTTAAATATTATAATTTTGTTTAGAAGCTTTAAAAAAAATATCAATTCTAACTACATCATAATTAATTTTATATTATATATATTGGTTGTAACTGAATCTCGTCGCGTTTGGTTGGGGGTAATAAGAAAAGGGAAAGTGAAACAATCATGTTCATTCTCTTTGTTATTCTTTGTTTCATAAAAACAATCATTTCCTTTAATTTTTTTAAGTTTTGGGACTCAAAACTCCTCCACTCTCATTCGTCACCTCTCTTTAGGTATTTTTTTCTTTTTCCTTTATCTCATTTTCTCTCTCATACACCCACTTCCATCTTCTATATAATTATATTTTATATTAATCTCAAAAATAATAATATGTACAAAATAATTTATTAAAAAATAAGTATTTATTTCATTTCCGGATAAAAACCAAACAAAGAAAATAATTCAAGTTCATTTTTTTCTTTTCTCTTTAATTCTCTTTCTAAACTCTTTTCCCTTTATGTAATATGATACAAACGCCCACCATTTTAAGTAACCTCTCCCTGAACTCTCAATTTTTTATAGTCGGTTCTTCTACGGAATCTCCACCCTTCATATTGACCTCGTTTGACTTCGCTTTCACTCAATATTTAACATGTATTTTGTTTATATTTACTTTTCCTGATATATTATGTTTATTGTTAGGGTTTTAGTAGCCGCGCTTAGTATATGCATAGTAATCTTGTTATTTCATTACTGTTTTTTCGTGAGTTGATTTTTATTTAGTCATGTTATAAAAATAAGGTTTATGCTATGTTTATTATTACGGTTTTATGATTTTGAATTTCGAATTCTCTTTTACTATAAAACTTCAATACTAACCAATATAAATGATCACATCATTTTTTTTCATATTTATTATTATTCTTCTTTAAATCTCTCATTGATTTATATCGACAACATATTAAATAAATTTTATCAAATTTTTATTTTATTATGTATTATTATTTTTATTCATGCATTTTAATATACTATTTTAACATTATTTTGTTTCATTATAACTAACTTTATATTAGATTTTTAATTGAACTTTTAAATAGAACAAGAGGACGGTTGGATGATTGTTGGGAGTGAGAATTAAGGATAGATTAATGGGAATGTGATTAATGGAATCTCAAGAGGTGAGGAGGTATGATTTTACCAATTTACAAGTAATGATGTTCTCATTCTATACTATAAAATTAATAATCCAAACACTAATATATGAAAATGAACTATCTGCAAATCATCGTGGTCTTTCTAGCGTGTGTCCATGGGCACACATTAAACACAAATTTTGATGAGTTTGACTTTTTTTAATTTGTGGGAATTTTGTGTATACACGAGGGGTCCATCGTTTTTAATGTATAGAGAACCAATAAACTTTTGACAATTAAGTTTCAAACTTGTGCCCATATGCATACACTAAAAAAAACAAATCAATATTCTATTGCGACCAATGATATGACTAACATATTTATATCCTACTTATTAACCGTTTAACATAACCACTTATAATTAAAAAAAATTGTAAAGTCGCAAGTAAGCTATCTATTATAACAACATATAAAATTAATTTGCATAAAAGGAATAATTTTTTACTCTCATCCTGATTCCCGGGTTGTTTAAATTCACCTCATAGAAGTTTAGAAGGTTTAAAAAACGCAAATCAAAAGATGCGATTTGAACCGATGCACGAAATATATATGTACCATTGGATCGCTACGTTATGTACAAGTGCAAAGTTTGAGATTATGCCTGACAATCTGATTGTTTAATTATTACCTATTTTGTTGCACAATTCTAATCATATACAGTTGTTCAATTGATTTTGGTCTGGTTGTGTGTGAATAAAGTGAAGGATTAAGGTCAGGAACAAATACAGAAGAAATTCAGTTGCTTATCGATCCGATGCAGTCTGACTTGGATGATCATATTTCTAGTCTTCGTAGCCAATTCCCAGTACTAAGAAATGTATGTATGCATGTGTTATTGTGTTTTGCTGTTCGCAGGCAGGTCCAATTTGTTTACTCAATATATATACACAATTAAGTTTTAGGGTTCTTTTTTGGCCTCTAACATTTTCCTTTAAACATGCCCAAAAACTCACACAAAAACCAAAATCCAAAAGCATCGACTAAAAACTCACTTCTCACTCTCACTGCTACGACCCAAAAACTAAAAACCCTAATTCACCTGTACCTGCACCTTCTACAACTTCGATTTAAAGCATCTTCGACTTGATCAAAAAGTGTATAAGGAATTTGTGACATAGGATAGGAGTGTAACATAATTCTGAATTCAACCTATTGTAACCATTTTTATTTTAATATTTTATTTATATAATTTAAATTTATTTTTATTCTTATAATAATAATTTAAATGTTCATGCGGAGAAAATGGACAGCCATGCATGAAGACCATGTCGAATATATTTTGCAGATAGTGAAGAAGACATTTGTAGGTGAACAAGGGGAAGGTAAAATGAAGAAGCCTAATCAGATGGCAGGGGAGATTCTTTCATTTTTCACTCGCAATAGTTTTGTGGTGTTGGATAAGGGAGAGACCATAACGTGAGCCACTCACTCTCACTTTTATGTTTTGTCCAGTATGTTAGCAAGTTTACGAGTTTTTTTATTCTTAGTAGAGTATTTTTCTGTCTTCATAAAATTTAAATACAACTCTCAGTTCCATTTATTCAGTTCGGTCAATTTTAATTATAGAGATGGTGTTCATTCCTACTTCCTATTCATTTCTTCATGTATAGCGAGGACGACCTTTGTTTCCTGATCCCGAGTTTAAGATAGGAATGAATTAATTCACAAAATGTAATTTATCTAGGCTTCACCACTCTCTCAGCCAAGGTGAAACCTAAATCGTACTGGCTTATAAACTTCAATATAAATGGAACAAGTAAATCAAGCGGGGTGTAATGTAATACGTGATTACAGTCTGTATTATACAAATAATTTATTTATTGACTACCTACTAAGCGTGTAGGTTTCAAGGCATGATGGTGCCTAGTCGAGGACAAGCAGCACTCCTTACATTCTGCACCTGCATAAGCTTGGGAAGTGTTGCCCTTGTTACAAATCCTCAAGTGGGGAACAATTGGTTCTGGCTAACCATCTTAAGTCCATTAGCGTAAGTTGTGAGCCTTATTACTCATTTTTAATCTCTGGCGGTATCCAACTTATCACTTATTACTCATTTATAATGTCAATTGAACAGAGGAGCTTACTACTGGAAGCGAGCTTCAAGAACAGAGCAGATCAAGGTTAAAATGATAGTGGCTGAAGACGGGACACTGTCAGAAGTTGTGGTTCAAGGTGATGACCAGCAAGTAGAACAAATGAGGAAGGAGCTTCAGCTAAGTGAAAAGGGCATGGTTTATGTCAAAGGAATCTTTGAGAGATGATCAGAAATCTCATGTTCAGATTTTTTTTAACAAACAGNTAACAAACAGTTCAACCGTTTTAGCTCTGCTGAGGAATTCTAGTTATTCGACAAAGGATTCACAAGTTTTAAGTATTTTGTGAGAAGAGGTAATGATTCCAGATGTTATTCTTTAATAAGAGCTTTGATGTGCAGTGTCATTTTGTTTTGCTTCCCTAGTTCCTCCTTGTTACTATGCCCTTTCAAGATATAATATAAATCAGAAGCTTACCCTAAATAACATTTGGACATAACTAAACCAAGAATGTAATGCATCTGTATCATATAATACGGTTGCTTGAGATATGATAATCAAATAGCAGCTTTTACAGAAATTTTAATAAAGGCGAGAGAATATAAATAAATTATTCTCTTCATCAGAGCAGTTTAAACTTAGAAATCATACTATACTTGCAACAAAAATCTTATTAGGCATTCAGAGATACCATTAGCAGCAACATAAACTGGCCACCCAAGTTACATAAGCATTTTTAGTTATGCTCAGAACAACGGAAACAAAAATTTCTTCCTGCTACAAGTTTCGCACAAGTTCCAATAAAAATTTAAAATTTTGGAAAATTCTAAAATACTTGGTATCTTTAAATTAAAAAAAAGGATCCACCTCCAACTTTTCATCCGATCAACATTGTGTTTTCCGACAAGAAGCTGTACGTGGGTACTTCTAGATTGTACGGTGCTGGACCCTTGCGAACCCTGCCAGAGATGTCATAATGAGAACCATGGCATGGGCAAAACCATCCCCCGAAATCTCCTGCATTCGGTAAAGGGATGCAACCCAGATGGGTGCAGACACCGATAACAACAAGCCATTCTGGATTCTTAACCCTGACACCATCTTCTTGTGGGTCACGAAGAGATCCCACATCAACACTGTTTGCCGACTTNCCACATCAACACTGTTCGCCGACTTAATATCTTCCTCAGTTCGACGCCTGATGAAGACTGGCTTTCCTCGCCATTGTACAGTCACAGTTGTTCCAGGTTGAATGCTGCTAAGATCGACCTCAAGTGAGGCCAATGCAAGAACATCCTTGGAAGCACACATGCTGAGAATAAACTTTAAGACGAGGAGGCGTATCATGGAAGCATATACAAACCTACCACCTGTCAAGACAAGATAAGCAGTTGCCCTTTTGCTAGGATCGCCAGGTGCAAATCGCTCATGGTTGGAAATATCATACTCTATCTTCGAATTTGGGTTCTTCACAGCTGTCACGGTTGGGGGAATATTTGGAATAGGCAGCTTCTCATTCTTTCCGGTGATTGCATCAGAAATTATACCTACAAAAAACCTCAAAGACTAAATTGCATATCATAGACGAGTACACTCTGCTTGGAATCGAAATATATTACACATTGCAATTTCTAATATCATGTGTCTGCCTCAATTTGGAATCAAGAAGAAAAATATTATTTTTATGCATAATCGGGGCCAAATGATTTTAGGGTATATTAAGATCAGTGTCTCTTTACAATATATAAATTGTTTTTCCATTATAAGATCAATTATTAAATCTGCTGACTATACTGACCATACACAGACAAGGTAGAGGTTCCAAGTGAAAGCTTGAATGGCTACCACAGATATCAAAAGAACCCCTCCCCAAAGGAAAAAAATACCAAATCTCCCAAACCAAACAAAACTTATAGTCATTCATTGGCTTATAATAGGTGCTGCAACCTAGCGTCATTGCAACTGCAAAGTGAATTTTTTTTAATATATCAGGTGGCACAAATGAACAGTTGAAAACAGTAAGGATGAAAAAACAAGATCCAATTATAGATCAATATAACAAGAAACAAGATGGAGATTATTAGCAACAGTACCGATTTTAGCTGATAGGAAATACAGCACCAACATCAAGCACATTTGTTTGGCTTTCCCACTAGTTTTCTAAGGGCGAGACCATCTATTTAACGAGCATATATACACTTTGATGGTATAGGACTTATATTATTACATCAACAAACAAAAAAATTAATAACAAGATAGAATATGGTAAATTTGCATTAATTTGTTCTCTACAACTCTAGCTATCAGCCACTATTTGAATTTGTTCTTCAGTACTTAATTTGATTCGAAGGGTTCTGTAACAATGATGTACACATCTGCTACTTAGACAAGATAGAAGAGAGACTGCATGGGAAGAAGAGCAATAATGAGAATAATATGGCTGATAACCCAGGAATAATTTGGAGATAATTGTTACTGTTAGTAGGATCGACATAATTGACAGATAACCACTACCCAAGTCACTATCTCCCTATTACAAGGAGTGTTTGTGCCCAATACGGACAGTGACTGTTGGAAACGACATGAAACAAAGACTTGTTAGGTATATACCTATGAAGATTTAACAGAAAAGGCAATAGCAAAAGAAGCTGCATTGGCACCTAAGCTTGTCATCGTCATTAATCTTGATGCCAAAAAAAGTCAAGAAAGTAAACGACATCCATTTAAACTATTTATAGAAAAGATTCAGACTTTTGCATCAACTCTTCCTGCTAGAAGTAAGGCTTCTTATGAGTTAGATAAAAAGCTTATTGTAGAAGTTTCTCCTTTAAGTTTGATATATTATAAGACTTTGATAAATAAGCAATTGTAAAAAAAAAAAAAAAAAAAAACACTGCACTGTAGAATAGGCTTGAAAAGAACATGATACCCTAGGCTAATGAACTGCCTTTATCAATTAAAGCCATTTCTAGTCTACTAATTAGTAATTATAATGAAAAATACTTCCTATGGACCACTTTAAGAGATAAACACGGATTTGTCTTCTTCCTTTTTCATCTGTAGTGAGAAAATAACAAAGTGGAAAAGATGGTTCTTAAGATCAATAATTGTAAAGAGTAAATCGTCAATACTGCAGTTGTTGGTTTCCTATCATCCTTAATCGCACATGATATTCATAGGTTCACATGAATTATTCATCTCATTCATGAAAATATTTCAAAATGATTGCATATGTGAAAAATACACAACTCTGTGTACACTTCACGGCAATGTACTAATTTGTATGTTACTATGTTCTTGCTAAATCAGATGCAGACATACAGTAATTCTATTAAGAGATGCACTCTAGATGGCAGATGTTCTTGCTAGATCAGATACAGTAATTCTATTAAGAGGTGCACTCTAGACAGCAGATTGACTAGTGTAAGCTAGTAAATTAGAAATCACGAGATGATGGAAACATGTCCACAAAATGAAACTATTAATTCACAAATCAGTATCATCACAAGTCGATGAGTACAAAAACTTCTACTTAGCAAGCCTTGGTATGTCAAAGATCTCATCCGAATTTCCTCTAAACTCAAAAGGCCTTTACAACATATATAGGTAAAGCATATTGTACATTCTCATGCACCCAAAATTCAAACAAGTACCTATTACCTAATAATATATAAAGGTGATCAGCCAGCCAGTGATTTTGTCCTCCCCTTTTTTATCTATTAAATTCTTTCGGTAGAGAGAAATATTCGATGATGCAATTAAATTAAAATCAAACGATAAAAATATGGAAAGCATATATATACACGTAAAAACAATAAAACATATACACGCGTGACTCCTACAGATCTACAACACGGATGGAAATACCGAATACGAATGCAAATCTTGCGCAGACACTACAATAATATATTCAATGTATTTTTGATGTGATAAATAAATAATCTCGATAAATGAATAAAATTATCCGTCAAGCCTATACATAAAGGAGGAATGAAAAACATACCACGAGAGAAGAGGGAAGGGAGAAAGTGATGGTTGATGAGATCAAAGGAGGCTGCAATGTATCAGTTACTGATTCTATTGGACTACCTAATATCGAAACATGTAACTTGAAATAGGAAATAAATTATTAAAGTACCTGATTGCAACTCATTTATAACCTTAAACTAAGAAAAGAAATTGAGCATACACATTACAGCGATAGGAAAATACATCATTATGGGGCTAACTAAGTTTTTTGAAGCCAAGTCCCCACCAAATTGCATCTTTGACTAACATCCATTATATATATTTAAAGCATAATCCGGTAAAATGATTACTTTTTGTTAACATGTACCACACTTTTACTGTGCATGCCAATAAACTGATACATTCCAG
>QRFB01005125.1:17006-41649 GCA_008931105.1 Oenanthe javanica
GGGGGGGTGAATGTATATTTCAAAACTTTTACCCTTCTTTTAAAATTGTGATGAACTGTTAGATGTTTGATTCGAGAGTTTATTGAAACAAGTTTCGTGTTTTCAAGAGCATAAAACAATAAGTAATAAAACATCATATGTAACTTTCAATCTAATTGTATTAGAATGAACTTTTCTACAATTTGAAATTCAACTTGAATTTCAGCTTCTTGTTCTAGGAAGAATACAAATATATGAATACACTTGAAACAAATTCAAAAACACTGTCAAATGAGGCTGTGCATAAAATATATAGACAACATATCATGTGCACATGCTCACATAAGACAGTTTAGCTAAAACTAGAAATAGATAAGAAATACTTTACATTTGACTAATATCTATTTCTAACTAACACTTATTTTGACAGTCTGCTACATTCAGCTTTATATCTTCTGTCACTTGTCTTGCATATCTTTCCAGCTTCATTGTAGTCTTGTCTCTATATTCACAGGCTTGACTTGTCCTGCAAAGACAAAGTTGTAAATTATCTATCTTGTTCTTCTGCAATTCTCCTTGAAAATAGCTCTTTGGAACAATCTAGTACTCTGTTGAAATTGCTTCGAGAAGTCATGATGATTGACTTCTCGATTGAGTACTAGTTGTGACTTCTCGACTAGTCCTTGAATGACTTACTTCTCAAATGTTTAGACTTCTCGATCGCATACTGTAATTGATGACTTCTCGATTAGACTAGACTTCTCGAATGATCACTTGAAACTGAGACTTCTCGATTGGTTTAGCTCTACCACTTGATTTACTGGACTTCTCGAATGTGTATCATTTTGACACTACTCGATTGGCTTCAATATCTTGACTTCTCGAATTGATACTTTTCGATTGAATACTGAGCCAATGAGTATTTTGAGACTTCTCGACCAGTTGCATATTCCTCTCGAATAGGTGACTTCTGGAATGTGCATTTGCCTTAGTCGATTTCTCAGACTGCATTATTTATTTCTTCAATAAGCCTTCTTTGTCTTGTTGCATGATTCAACTTGAATCTTCTAACAGACTTTATTCTTTGACTTTAATTACAACTTTGATAGGTAGATTAGAATGAAGGATTAGGCCCTTTATATAGATGTAAAGAGTCTAAGAATTAGAATAGGTTTAGGAACCTCGGTGGGCAAGCCACCTCTTTGGTGGTTGTTTCCATGTGGAAAGTTATTTCCTTGTAAGATTATGTTTCTTGGTTGGAGTTGGCGTCTTGGAAACTTCATTCCAACAGTTACCTTGTTGATAGAAGATATCAATTAGGCTGATTAATAGCCTTATTTATTAATTATGAAATTAATAAATAATCAATACATTTGGGCCTTAACAGGCATTTGCTGGAATGTCTCTAAGTAACATGGTTAAGCCCATATTTCACAACCATGGGCTTCTTCAATTGGATCCACATCATGGATAATTACTATCTTTAATGCTCCTTTTAACGGGCTCAATTATTGCAACATTAATTGTGTCTTTAGGGTTATTTTCTATCCATATCAGCTAGCCTCCTGTTAGGTATAAAATCTACATGTCATGCATTTTACCTAACATCTAAAATATTGATCACCCCAACGCCAACACATGTTACCATAATTTTAAATAACATAATAATATGACGTTATATTTGTTGAGTTTGTAGAGTCTTCAGTCCATCATTTAAAAACATCCACATCAGTTTTTTACATTTTTTAAACCTAATCTAGCCCTAAACATAATATATATGTGTATATTATATTTAATATATATGTATTATTTTTTTGAAGAATAATATATATGTGTATATTATATTTAATAATATGTATTATTGTTTAAATGGGCTCGACTCGGCACGTTGGTTAAACGAGCCGAGTTCAGGCAGAGGTTCCGGCTCGTTTAAGTTAATCGAGCGAGTCTTGTATACCCGAAACTCGATTACACCCGGCTCGAAACTCGCGAGTTCGTATTGGCTCGAACTCGAAACTTGAGAGCTCGTTTACAAAAATAATTAAAAAAAATAAATTAATTCATATATATTCAACCAAATTAATTTTTTATTTTTTGAAAATTTGGGAATATCATTAAATTAATTAAATTATTTTTTGAAAAATTGGAAATATCATTAAATTTTGATTTTTTTAATTTAAATAAATAAATAAATAAAGTCCAAAACTCGCGAGCTACCCGACTCGGCTCGTATAACTTGCGAGTATACTTGACTCTGCTCATGAAATAACCGAGTGGAGTTCGATCGACTCAGCTTTGTATATACATTTTCTGTAAGCACACGACAGAGATACAAAACATGAGATTAAACTTTGATAGGTTGTAATCACAAAGCATTCGATAAAGTTCTGACATGATTCGCAAGGTCTCCCGTTCCTTCGTAAGCTTTGATGGTGGGTATCTTAAACTTCCTTGAGATTGAAAGGTGGTGTATGATCATCAGGATCTCCAAGTGGTAGCAACTCGATGGGATCAGTCCTAAGTGCTTCATTCCTCCTTTCTCGAGGGGTTACATCCAGTTATATGACACCAGGGGGCTTCACGCCTCGATGTCGCCCTTGTTTCCTGTCGACCCAGGCTTTTTTTTAACTTCTTGAGTTCAGCCTCGTAGGAAGCGATTTTATTTTCCAATGTCCTACGGGACTGTGAACGTCGGCTTCCCAGGGGTTCCTTGTCGGGCCTTCTTCTTCTAGGATTGACATCAGTGCCTTCAGAGCTTTCGTCATCAGTGGAGTATGGTCCCGAGAAATTGCAGACTACTTCTCTATGCCCACAGTTTTACGGGGGTTTCAACCTCTAATGTATGGAGGGGATAATCTCCGAGCCTTCAAAATAAAATCTAATATAATTATAGATTTTATTCTAATGATAAGAGATATAATGATCGGTTATATTTAAAAATATTATATATATATATATATATATATATATATATATTATTAGAGTCGGACATGCTCAAACTCTGTTATACCTCCGTTACTTGTTATTTGCTACTTTATCTTGTATATACGTTTTCTGTAAGCACACAGCTGGGATACAAAACATGAGATTAAATCGGAAGTAAGGGTCTATTTTGTCAGTTGAATCCAAAAGTACAGGTAGTGCTTTGCCGTTCCCTGTTACGTTTTCTAAAATTTTCCCTTTCATCGCATGCCTTTTTGGTTGTGTTGAATTAGGTCTGCTTGAAAGAGAGATGAAAGCCAAAGGAGAGAGACATAATTACGAGCGGTGCTTGGTAATCTATTGCAGCCTAATCTTCATCTTTTTGCCTTTTACTTTGATATCGCTTTCAATTTTTCTCCCTCAAATAAGTAAAAAGGCCAGTAAACTACGCTTGGGAAGAATTTTAATGGATGACTTGTAGGTATGTTCACCATGTATTTGATGTTTTGTGTGCTTGGTGATTGATGGCCGGTTTAGTTCAACATTGTTTTTTCTTTTGTTTCCACTAATTTGTTTTCTTATGCAATCAGATGGTTTAATAATTCTAATGCTTTTTTAAGTTTGCAAAATCTCTGAGCCTATGTATGAAGTACAAAGCTACTACATTAAAGTTTTTGTCACTTGGTATTTTTTTTGTTATGTAAAAAGGTATTACATTCCACACTTGTAATTCATGTCAATATAGGTTATTTTGATAAATTTCATGATGTGTTTTCAAATGCATGGCTTACATGTATATATGTTGTTTCTTATGCCTGTTGGGGTTTACATTCATTTTGGCATTGTTTCTTGCAGGGAAAGCCGGATTCCTATGACAAACTTGTGAATGCAGTGGTACTTGATAGGCATGCTCGCTAATCAGACAGGATAAAGACTCCTGAAGAAATTGCACAGGAGGAGAAAGAAAGACTTGAAAAGTTAGTGGTATATCTATTTATTGACACAAAGGTTATCATTTGTATTATTATGTGGTTTTCTACCTACATTTTTCTTTCTATGAAGGCCTGCATAGTGTCTTATTTTAGGACTATCCTTTGCTATATCTCACTTTTTTGTACTTTTACTAGAGATTTTAAATTGCCAATTGGGATATCTTTTTATGCCACTTTGCATAGTATTTTGTATTACTGAGTTTGTATTTGATATTTTCGCTTCGTAACATGGATTGTGAGAAGGTAAGTATTTTTTTCCAATCTATTAACTCTTTTGAACCTAAGAACTCCACATATTGTATCGTGCCAACTTGTGTAATACAACCATCTTGCATCTAGCCTGCAGGTTTTGGACCTCGGTTTCTTAGCAAACCAAAGAAATATAGGAAGCAAAAAACCCAAGGGCAAAATATATACCAAGTAAGCCTCTTGCCAGAGCTCATTGTTGGACCCACAACTGCCAGTCTATGTCCCCTTGAGTTTCCTGACTCACTAGTGTTAGTTTTGCTGCGATAGACATGGTCAAAGGATTACTTGTATAAGAGTCATGGTACTAAATGCGTATTTGATTATAATATATTTGTTTTATGTTATATTTTAAAAATTAAACATGAAATTATTTAAAAAACTGAAACAAATAATTTATTTTTTTTATATATTAAAATGTTAAATTATATTTGTTAACTATTGCTTAAAATTACTTATAATATTCTCTCTCTCTCTCATATATATGTTTACTATTTGCAAATTCTCTATGTCATTTAGCATTCCTGTCTTGCATCTGCGCATACTTGTTCAAAACATTAATGAACTGAATTGCAAAAGTCTTTACGTGCGCTTCAAATTTTTCCAAGTCTTTTGATAAAGCTGTGGCAGCTGCCCATGTGGAGATATATATTTTATTGGGTGTTTGTCTTTTAGTTTGGATATGAGGGAGAAGAAGAGATAGTGTAAAGGTTGAATTTTTAGTGTTAGTGATGGGCTTAAAATTGCAGGNTAAAGACTGAAACAAATAATTTTTTTTATATATTAAAATGTTAAATTATATTTGTTAACTATTGCTTAAAATTATTTATAATATTCTCTCTCTCTCATATATATGTTTACTATTTGCAAATTCTCTATGTCATTTAGCATTCCTGTCTTGCATCTGCGCATACATGTTCAAAACATTAATGAACTGAATTGCAAAAGTCTTTACGTGCGCTTCAAATTTTTCCAAGTCTTTTGATAAAGCTGTGGCAGCTGCCCATGTGGAGATATATATTTTATTGGGTGTTTGTCTTTTAGTTTGGATATGAGGGAGAAGAAGAGATAGTGTAAAGGTTGAATTTTTAGTGTTAGTGATGGGCTTAAAATTGCAGGGTCATCATATGGTGGCTGTGAAGTTGAATGATCAATTTGGGGCTAAAAGAAAGTATACTTTTATTAATAGGGTATGGCTTCCAAAAATTCCACTACTTTGGATTTTATCAACTATTTTTTTTAGTAGAGTAATTTACAATAGAATGAATGCTGGTAACAAGGACAGAGGAAAGAAGTGTTTGTGAGTATGTGTGATCTAAGTGCTAGAATGTTACTAGCTCAATTCAGTGTCCCTGTTAATCATGTTCATGCTCTTGCTGTTTTGGTATCAACTTTTTTTTTATTACAAGAACCCATCAGTAATTGATCAGGTTTGAGCTAATTTTATGTTCTGTGGTTTTATTTAATTTTTAATGGTAATTTGTAGCCTGTTTTGATTTTTGTAATTTGTTTGGTGAAAATGTAGGGAACTTTTACCGAGTACACAACTAGGACAGCTTTTGAGAGGCCATTGTTGAGTAGCATGGCATATGCTCAGAGGGTTGCGGATTCAGAAAGGGAACAATTTGAGAAACTAAATGGGTGGACAATAAAAACAATGAAGAGAGAGCTAGCCTTCACCTATGCGAGATGAGTATGTGTTTGTCATATTTTCTCAAGAAACTGTTTCCTACATCGAATCACTTGATATGATGTCGGGAGAGGTGATTTTCGGCTTTCAAATTGTTAATAGTATTGCAGTTTATTATAGAAGTCTTTTCCATTTTAATTTTCATAGGTCCTCTGTTCTGTTGCTCTGTTGCAGGAGGTCCGTGAAAACATATTGAGGGCTAGAGCTACTGGGAAAGCAGTTCTTACTAGCTCCTTTTGCCTGCTCGATTCTCATCATCTTGGGGTAGTTTTGACATTACCAGTTTACAAATTCAAGCTTGCCTCAAATCCGTCCTTGGAACAACGAATTGAAGCCACTGCTGGGTAAGCCTGTTCTTTCTTTTGATCTCCAATATTGTTATTTGGAGCATTCTTATTACTTCATTTACAGTTTGATTTCGAACATATAGTCTAAACTTTGTGTAAAGCATGCCTAGGATATATTTCGTCCCGTGAGCGGTTAAGGTGTTTTTATGTAATATTGTAATCTAAGATAAATTTTGCAAACATCTGTTATTAATCCCACTGTTGCATTTCTAGATTATCCCAAGCTTACTTTATGTGTGTAGCTTAGAAACATTAAGCCTATCTTCCCCATATTCTGTAAAATAATACATATATAGATTTCCAAAATATTGTAATTTCTGATCCCTGCAATCATCTTTTTGTGCCAACTAATTGCTACTTTGTAAATAAATTAGAGCCTGTTTGGCTAAACTTAAAATTGTGACTTATGACTTAAAGTTGCTTAATGTGATAAGTCGGGAGCTTAAAATGTATGTTTGGGTAATTTTGACTTATGAGTGACTTGTGAGTTTTTAAAAATATAATAATAAAAATAAAAGTGACTTGTGAGTAATTTGTTACACATGGATAACTTTTATCAAAANTACACATAGATAACTTTTATCAAAATAGAAAAAAAAAACAAGTCACTGAAAAAAGTACCTAATACTTACATCTGGCTTTAAGTCAGTTTCTGGCTTATTTCTGACTTTAAACCAGTTTCTGACTTATTACACAAACAAACATTTTTTAACAGCTTTAAGCCGAGTTTAAAGTTGTTTGCCAAACAGGCTCTTAGTCTCCTTTGAATTGTTACCTTTTTCAGTATTTTAGTGGAAAAGGCTTGAGGACTCCTTGTCTCAATCTAATATTCAATGTCACCAAATTTAAAAGCTAACAGTGATATACTATATATATGCATAATCTTCCTTGATCAATGATGCCTACCGAATTTTAATATTTATTTCCTACAACACTTTTAAGTAACTTTAAAGTTTTCAATTTCATTTAGTATATTGTAGAACTGTAGATACTTACCGGTGTGCAAGGAGAACCTTATGTCTTAAGTGATGTTGTCCTTAACCCATTTAAACATTTAGGGAGCGAGTCTGTAAAAAGGAAAATAATCTAGCTCACCTATGTGACCGAAACAAAAGAAGTAAGATTAGCAGCAAAGATTTCAAGGGTCGGTGTTTCCACATGCAGTACATCTTTAGATCGATGCTTTAATAGTTAACATGTTTATCACTTGTAAATACTCGTCTACGTAATTTACGTGATCTACTTTTTATCGGATTTCTCTGTACTGGAGTATGATTTCTTTTAGGCACGTCACACGTGCTTACATCTTTTGTATTTATAGAGAATAATAATTGCATTAGTCTCTGTTTTCGAGTATACCTCCAGTGTTACCCCCTATATAATTATTACATTGACTTTGTATCAAGTACTATGACTCCTAGTCGCATGCACATTATCATTTGGAATTGTATATTTCATTATCAAGGTAGCAGATCGTAAACAAACTATTTACAAAGATGCATGATTTATCTGGTACGCTTACCGTCGCACAGGCGCTAAAGGTATGCAGGGTAGGTAATAGTGGACTGCAGTTAGTCTTTGTCGTTGTTTGAATTGTTGCTAGGAATTCATTTTTGGTTGTTGTCTAATCTGAATATTCTGTTATTGTTCAACAGATCAATAGAATCTGAATCCAACATGTCAGGAAGCTGCTTAACTTCACTGCGCAATGATAAAGAAATACACCCAAANACACAGCTACGTATCCATGGATGCTTGATTTCGACTTTCTTTTTGGTCTGTATACCCTCTCATGTCGTTGTTTATTATATTGGTCATTATGGATTGAGAGATATTTGNCGGGTGTGCTTCCATCGCTGAGTGCATCTCAATCATGTCCACAACTGAATGGTATCATGTATTTTGCATGACAATTTTATGAAGGTGACATCCTACTTCGAATCTCGATGATGTATATTTTCAGTGGTAACTGTGACCTTTTACCATGCAAACACATTCTGTANGGGAATCATAAATCCCGGTAGAGAATCTGGAAGTATACAAAAAGCACAATGTTGTAAATATTGTGGATTTGGAAACTGATGGATCCAAGCAGATACTGTCCACCACACATCCTGCAAGTATACAAAAAAGCACAATGGATTCGTTGTGGAAGCATAATATGTTTAGATTTGTTCCTGACTGGGGATTCACATTCCTGCAAGGAGGAAGGTTAGAGATGGAAGATGCTGTTGTTGGTATACCAAACTTTCTAGAAATCCCAACTCCAGTGCCAACCNCTGTATCTATTCCAAATTACTAATTGAATTAAATAGTTAGTTCGACTAATTCCATTTCCTAACTTAGAAACAATGTGATCCATATTATCTTCAAAAATAAAACAGATAACTTAAAATTGGTAGTAGAGATAAACAGTTTTGATACATGTAATTTTATAGACAAAAATCGAGTAAGCATGACTTTTTTCTGATATGAAAATGTGTTTGGTGAGTCCAGCTCAACTTTTATAATTAAAGGAGAAGTATTTCCGGAAGGAACTTTTATGATTAAATGAGAAGTATTTCTAGAAGGGAAATATTTTGGAAAATGCTAATGCCCAGATTAGGTGTCAAGGGTATGTGGCATTGTTGCACGGTGTGGATATTATAGTTTATCGATTAGTGTAAACATTAGAATGTAATGCCAAAAAATTGTGTTTNAATATTCAGTTACGTAATTACTTAGTACTGCATTGAGATATTATATGTGGAAGTAAATATGCATGCAAGGAAATTACATGTGATCATATATGTTCCTTAATAAAAAGTTAACACTTGTTCCTATGATCCAAGTATTAGTGGTCCTTTTTGCTAGGTTGCTAAGTACTGTCGGGATCGTATACAGTTGGCTTTGGCCGAGGAATTTAAACTTGTAAAAGAGCATTTACAAAGTGAAAGTTATGCGGATAATTGGCAGGAGCAGTTGGAGAGTGCCTTTTTAAGATGTTTCATGAAAGTTGATATGGAGGTCNATTTTCAATTTTTGAATTTTTTTGTACGACCATTGATGTTAACATCTACAAAGTCTTAGAACTACTAAAATTAAGTTGCAAGTTCTAACACTTCTTCTTATCAGGTGATAGATATTTGACCCCGTACGTTATTTCTGACCCATAAATGATATTTGTTTACCCGAAAAAAGAGGATGAGTGTTTGTTCCTTGCCATCGAAGATTGGTAGTTGGGGATCTCTAGAGAGCCCATTATATGAGATGGTCTTTGGGATGTGGACTTGGTGAATCAGGAGGCATGTGATTTGGCATGAAAAAGGGACATTTCTTTGGCGCAAAAGAAATGGCTTTCCCTCACCTTTTTACCTTCAAGCGTTGAAGGAAGTAATTATGCGGCTCAAGATGCAGCAATCTACATCTGAACTTGCTCTCCAAAGGGGAAGCAAAGATAACATCTCCGTAATAGTTGTTGACCTGAAAGCTAGAAGGAAACAGTTTAAGAAGAAAACTGAAACTGCAAAATGATGTTTACTATGGGTAGATATAACATGAACATTCAATCACAGACTTGCATGTGATCGAGATAAACTTTATGTATAACAGCCATGCTTCACCTAAATTTCAACATTAAAATCTGATTTTATATTGGAAGATATAACATTATGCAACATAGAAAGTTTGTACTAAGTTGGCATTTCCCATGCCTTGAAATAATTAAAATTTATCTAGTGCATGTCAGTGCCTCGCACTGGTTTTAGAGCTAGTTTAATAAATAATTAAAACCATATAGTGATGCCTGCAAAATGTCATACTACCGCCCTAGCAATCTATATGTTGAAAATTATACAGTACTTGTAATGTTTTATATTAGTATATTACTAATAAATATATTATTCACTTTTATATATTATAAATTATGTATTATATATTAAGATGCATGTAGTGTATAATACCTTTGGTCGTCTATAAATCATTTGACCTTTTCAAAAGATTTCTTATATTAAGATTTTTTATACTTTTAATAAAAATATAATTGTTTTTATATTAAGAGTTTTTATACTTTTAATAAAAATATAAATTTTATCTTTTCAATAAAAACATTATATTTTTATTTAAAAATAAATTTTAAAAATATTGTTATCTTTATCTCAAGTTATTTATTATTTTAACATTTTACACATATTTTAAAATATATATAAATAAATCCATAAATTAATTTTAAAATTTTATTGTTTTAAACAAAAAATTAATATTCAAATATTATTGTTTTTAAAATATCTATTACAAAAAGTTGAAAAGTCGACTCAAACAAGTCAAGCCAGTATATGAAAGATGAGGGGTATGTATGTGTATGTATTCCGATCATTTTCTTCTCCTCCTCCGTCTAACCAATCTCGCAGCAGTCTTCTCCCAGGTATTATTTTTTTACACGTACACATGCGTTCAATTCGTATTTATAATTTTCATTGATAATCTATAAATTTTTATTAATTATATTTAATTTAAAATTTTACACAGAGTTTTATCCTGAGTTGATAAATACAATAGCATCCCTGCTTAGCTAAATCCTAAATTCAGTAAAATCTCTTAATGAGATTTTTAAAATCTATTACTCCCCCGTCTCATATTAAATAGTCTATTTTATAAAAATAACGCATATTAAGAAAAGTTAGTTCTACAATAATTTTCTGTGCGTATGATATTTATTATGACTATTTTATATTAAATAAAACAAGATTTATATTGAAAATTACAAAAAAAGAGGATATATTTGAATTTTTTTACATTGAAAAAGTAGTAATAAATAATTATTATGGGATCCTAAAAGAGATTATTATTATGGGACGGAGAGAGTAATAAATTTTAAATACAATATTATTTAAAATTCAGATCTAATATTTCTCAATTTCAAAGCAAGATCTACACCCTCTGAACATGACTGCCGGTAATGAAACCAAATGTGAAGAGGCCCTGCCTTGTCTTTTGCTCTTCAGTACTGATATTCATGTTCTCTGTGCGCTTTTGGTTTGTTATTCAAACTGATAAATGAAGAGTAATTTCATTAAATAAATGTTCTTTTTTTTTTAATTTTAAATATAGAAAATATACTTCCCCTGCGTTGATACTTGATATGATAGTTGTTTTTAATTGACCGTCGTTCTCGATTCTCGATAGAAGAAGAAATATAATGATAAAATGAGTGTGCTGTCTTATGATATTCAACATACTTCTTTTTTCGAACCTGTATTCACTTCGTACAATTTTTTAAGTTTTTTTTTCTTTAGCCAGAATACAATTTTATAAGTTTGAAAGTAAAAATATATTGTATTATTTTTACTTGCATATAATTTTCTTTTTTGTAATATAATATATATATATATAATATATACGCATAAACTGTCCTAAATTATTTTTTGATGAGTTGTCAACTATCTTAAAAATTACTCGTATATAAATTTTGTATCAGATTAAAGGGTTTTGGTCCGGAACATGCGATGAATGACCAACCATTTATTTATGTTTTTTCTCAGATAAAAATAACTCTAGCTAGTTCTCTCTCCAGAAGTGTGGATAAATAATATGACCCCATGGATTGATAAAAATTTCATTTGTTAATACTATTCGCGGAAAATTATAATCAATAAATAATTAGAGATGCACTAATTACTAAAATATTACGGGTTGGGCCACCAATTTATTTACTCGCGTAATGTAAAGTATCGTGTACTCCTGCACTAATTACTATGCATCGATTGTATCAAATTATTATGGCTTATGGGCTATATGCTGATAATTATTTTATTTTTGACAAACAAAAGGATTTTATTAAAACAATAACCGTCAACTACAACCTGATTGTGAAACAAAAACGAGATAAACAAATAGTCGTTTGGTTTTCAGATCGCTTAATACATAGAATATTCAAATTCTTTAATCTAAAAAGTATTACAATGATATCTCGAGTAATCCAACTTACATCAGTTGTGAAACCAGTAGCATCACAATTGACCTTCACATAAGTATCATCTGTAGCCCAATATTCAGAACTATCAATTACATTAACTGACATTGGAGGAACAAATATCCTCAAAATGTGAACAATTTTTTGTTGTGAAAACTGAGCTCTTGCGATCTCCACCACGGTCCCGGATTCGATGCGAGTCTTACAAATCTCCCAAAATATCATATAAATCTCTCAGAAAAACTATTGAAATCCATAACAAAACATACAAAAACATCAAAACATAACACATCTCAATAAGATGGGTACGACTAACAACCTTGATAACAAGGTATCAACATGATCTTTTCCAAGAATGATTAAATCTCGATTTTATTAAAAAAATGATAAATAGAAGAGAGGATGAGAGAGCGAATGAGGCTTAATCGGTGAAGGGGATGAACGTATGAAAATTGAGAAATGGTGGCTAGAAGGCTAGATACGAGAGTCGACTCTCAAAACCCTAATTTGATAATTGGATGATTAAAACTTGATAATTATTTTTAAATACTGTAGTATTTATTCCCTCCGTCTTTAAATTAGATGGCTTTTAACTTTTAAGGCGGATCGAATAGTTTTATAAATTATTTTTTAAACTTTTTTTATAAATAAAAATTTAAATATTAATTTTTTATTTTTAAAAATTAATGTAAGAAACTATATAATCAATGTATTTAAACATGCTTATCAAAAGTTAAGAACACTAATTTAGAATGGAGGCCTGAAGGAGTATATTGTTGGGCCATAATAGTTTAGGCCCAAGAAAAATTGTAAAGCGGCCTAGAGAGGCTCAAAAAGAAATATTTTAGAAGAGGGGCAGGAAATCCTTATACATAAGATCTTGAGCAAGTCTAATAGTTTACCCGTCTTAGGAGCAACTCCAATAGAGTTCCGGTTCATTCCTTAAATTTAATATAAAATATTGAATTTTAGTAATTTAAGATATAGATTGATAACTTTAACTCCAACAATGTTACTTATATCCCTTCTTCATTTTATATTTTATTATTAAAAACACTTTTCATCATTAAAGATGTACTATATAATAGAAAGAGAAAGATGGTATTTATAATATTTTATTATAAAATATAAGTTAGGATATACTTAGGAAAAAGAAGTGGTTTCCTATTTATAAGTGAATCCTAGTAATATAATATAAGGAATCACTAGGAGACTGTTGGAGCCTATATTTTATTCGCATTCCTTATATTTTAGTTTAAGGACTCAAATAAAAAAACTGTTGGAGATGCTCTAAGGTGAAATATAGGTAATGTGTCAACAAATTACACTCCAACAGTGTCCTAGTGATTACTTAATCACTAGGACATGCATCTCATTACCTACCTTTAGGTAATCACTGGTCATTACCTATTTCATTTATATGAATTAAATAATATTTTCCCTCCATTTTTCTTCATCTTTTCTCTCTCACTTTTTCTTTTCCCACCTTTTTAGATTCAAATTTATTATTATTATAATAACATGTAATGAATATATGGATTATTGTTGGAATTCACATGTCCTAGTGGTTACCTAAATCACCATGACTCATTATTTTATAATATTTATAGGTAACCAACTAGGACATTATTGGACTTGCTCTTAGAGCGTATTATGTAAAATTGTTTAGTTAAAATGATCTCTTTTTTTCCCGCTAACTAGCTAAAATGATCTTTTATAATTATTATGTAAATTTTAGCTAAAGGGAAGTACATTCACTCCAATAGTATTATCTATAATAATAATCGTGTAAAATTATATATATGAGATTTATTGGTTCAACAAATATAAAAGATCAAATATGATTATCTATAATTTTTTACTAATGGAAAGAAAGTCGAAGTGCATCCATTTTTAGATATCCTCTGAAAAGTGGCACATAGATGCCACCTATGCACCGTGCAGATAATTTAAATAATGGCAGTCTTTCACACTTCAAGTCGGAGATCTCTTGAATAGTTTAGAGAGAGAAACTCTACACTTGTATTACTCCACTATATTTTACACTAATAAAAGTATTCATTTATATTTATAAATTATACTCATCATATGTATATGTAAACTGATATTCTGAATCCATAGCAAAAATTGCACTATTGGTGATTAGAAAGCGTTAAACCTCTCATATAAAGTATAGACCGACCAATTATTTAATATTCTTTAAACATTCAAAAAAATTTAACTGAGCGTTCTTGAAGTTTAACAGTTATTATGTCAAACTATGATGCATTGCTTCTGATCAGAAAATCCTTTAATTGGCTAGAATCCCTCTTTTTTGGTTCTTATTGGTCTTAACAAGACCGCACAGTATAAAACCGAATCGAACATGGTGTTTGGTTGTAAATGCCATGTAAACACCGCACTATGCCCATCCCTAACAATGACATGCATGCAGATATCGCCGTTTGTTTGTAAGAATGGCCACAGTTTATGATGAAGTAGCTGTTGGGATCGATCTAGGAACAGCATACTCTTGTGTTGGAGTTTGGCATCATGACCGAGTTGAAATTATTGCAAATGATCACGGTGGCAGAATAACACCATCATATGTTGCTTTCACTGATACTGAGCGTTTCGTTGGCCAAGCTGCTAAAGATCGCGCCCCTCTCAATCCTTGCAACACTATTTTTGGTACTCATATATTTTATTTGAGTTTCTGAATATCTGTTTCGAGTTTTCTGGTAGTTTTTTATATGCTTTACTGCTTTAATTATCTCTATGTATACAGATGCTAAACGGTTGATTGGAAGGGGATTCACGGATTCAACTGTGCAAAGTGACATGAAGCTCTGGCCATTTAAGGTGATTAGTGATGGTGCTAACAAACCCAAGATAGTTGCGACTTACAAAGGGGTGGAGAAACAATTCTCGCCTGAGGAGCTGTCTTCAATGGTTTTAATTAAGATGAAGGAAATTGCAGAGGAATACCTGGGAAGAAATGTCAACAATGCTGTTGTCACTGTTCCTGCACACTTCAATGACTCACAGCGGCAGGCTACAAAAGATGCAGCAACTATAGCTGGCCTCAACGTGTTGCATGTACTTGTTGAGCCAACCGCTGCTGCAGTCGCTTATGGTCTTGATCAAAACCTTACTAGTAGTTCGGCTGGGGAGAAAATTGTGCTTGTTTTTGATCTTGGTGGTGGTACTTTTGATGTTTCCCTTCTCAAAATCAAAAAGGATAGTTTTAAAGTAATGGCTACTGCAGGTGATACTCACCTTGGAGGTGAGGACTTTGACAATCGTTTACTAAACCATTTTGTTGATGATTTTAAAAGAAAGCACAAAGAGGACATCAGTCAAAATGCTAAATCTATAAGAAGATTGAAAAATGCTTGTGAAAAGGCAAAGAGGGTTCTCTCCCATAGTACTATGACAACCATTGATGTAGATTCTTTGTACCAGGGAATCGATTACTGTTCAAAAATCACTCGTGCCAGGTTTGAAGATTTGAACCTAGACCTATTTCAAATTTGTATGGATACTGTGGAGAAGTGTCTAAAAGATGCAGAGATGGACATTGGACGGATTCATGATGTTGTACTTGTAGGCGGATCTACTAGAATCCCAAAAGTGCAACAGCTGTTGCAACAGTTTTTTGATGGGAAGAAGCTTTGCAAGGNAAGAAGTGTCTAAAAGTTGCAAAGATGGACATTGGACGGGTTCATGATGTTGTACTTGTAGGCGGATCTACTAGAATCCCAAAAGTGCAACAGCTGTTGCAACAGTTTTTTGATGGGAAGAAGCTTTGCAAGGACATAAATCCTGATGAGGCTGTTGCCTATGGTGCTGCTGTTCAAGCTGCTATACTAAGTGGAGTGGGTAATACCAACATCAAGAATTTGGTGCTGCTCGATGTTACTCCTCTGTCTCTTGGGATTGCAGANGGGGTTGCAGTCAAAGGGGGACTCATGTCTGTTGTTATTCCAAAGAACACAACTATTCCCATCTCAATTGGAAAAGCATTTTCTACAGCTGATGATAATGCTACATATGTTGCAATTAAGGTATACGAAGGTGAGAGAACAAAAGTGGAAGACAACAATTTTCTTGGAAGTTTTGAATTGTCTGGCCTGCCACCTGGCAAAGTTAAAATTTGGGTTACCTTTACAGTTGATGTGAATGGGATATTAAATATTTGCGCTGAGAATAAGACTACTGGGACGAAGAATAACATTAAAATCAACAAAAGAGGGACACTTAGGACGGAGGAGATTGAAAGAATGATAAATGAAGCTGAGCAGTTCAAGGTTGAAGACAAGGAGTTCAGGAAAAAGGTTGACACAATGAATGCATTTAAGGATTATGTATATAAAATGAGGGACCGCGCTGAAACAAACTACAATCTTGAAGCTTCTGTTAAGAAAATGATAATTTTTTCTTTCGAGGAGGCTATTGAATGGCTAGATGCAAACAAGAATGCTGAAATTCACAAGTACGAGTACAAGAAGCAGCAGTTTGAAGCAATATGCAATCAATTCATTCCTGGCAGCAGTTCAGGCATTAAGATTGAGGAAATTGAATAATCTCCATGTTGATTTACAAATTCAAAATGTTCGTTGTGTCTGGATTTTCAAGGCTTAAACTTGTTTCGGTAATGTGCAGGTGAGTTTATTGTTGGTGTGATTGTTTTCACAAATTCAAACTGCATTCACAGTTTCCGACGTCACATACTGCTCCCTCTATTTTGTAATATACTCTATTTTGTAATATTTGATATTTGACTTTTTGACATACTCTTTTAAGAATTTTTACTACATTGTTAGAATTATTATTTTTTAAAATTTTCTTTTTGTAGATAAAAGTTTTAGTTTAATATTTTTATTCAAAAAAATAAAATTTTAAAAATAATAATTTTAACTATATAGCCAAAACTCCTAAAAACGTGTCAAAAAATCAAACGGGGTAGATAAAACCAAACGGAGGAATATATCTCTGTTGCAAGTGTATCGGAGGAATATATGACTTTAAGAAAAGTAATACCAATTTTTAAAAAGTCATACCGAGTAAAAAAAAGTCATGTCTAGCCTTTTAGAAAGTCATATAAGGGTTAATTTGTTTCTAAAAAAGTCATAGCACAAAAGTCATACCAGCTTTACCAACCTCTATAAATATGAGGCTTTGGCTTCATTATTCAGAGTTAGAAAAATAGTTCAAATTCAGAAATTTGTCTGCATTGTAATATTCACAGATTTCTGTGCAAGTTTGAAATATAATTGTTAAACTCGAACAATTCATGTCAAAATTGTTCTAAGCTTTTAAACAGTTATATAAACTTTCTACTTATTAATTTTGTAATATTTTTCAAGTTAAAATTATATCTTCTACTTGAACATTATTTCATCACAATTAATATTTCATGTGAATTTAAAATAATAATTTTAATCCAATAGTCCATGATAAAATATTGATATTGTATCACCCCCCCATTCTACAATATCAGGGACCAACAGGGCCAATTATTAATATGATTTTCGGAGGACCCACAACTGTAGGGAATTCAAGAAATTCAAGAAAAGCATACGTAAGAGAAGTTATGCAAGTCGTAGGTGAAGCACCTAAACATGCTAGAACGGAGATGGTCATATCCTTTAATGACTCGGACTTAGAAGGGATAAAGCTTCTTCACGATGATCCTCTCGTTATAGCCCCTTTAATAGGACACTCAAAAGTAAAGAGAGTCCTGGTGGACAATGGAGTATCAGTTGATATCTTATTCCATGATGCATTTGTAAAGATAGGGTACAATGATTCCCAGTTAACCCCTTTGGATGTTCCAATCTATGGCTTTAATGGAGTGGAATCAAAAGTGAAAGGAACCATTCAACTACTCATGACAATGGGGAGACAACCTAGAGAGGTCACTCAGATGCTAACCTTTCTGGTGATCAAAGCGTCTTCTACGTGCAACGCCATCCTTGGAAGAACAGGCTTGCATGCTTTCAAGGCTGTAGCCTCAGTTATCACTTGAAAATCAAGTTCCCCACCAGAAATGGTGTTGGAGAGGAAAAATGAGACCAGAAAACAGCAAGAAGTTGCTACGTGACAGCCCTGAGATCCGATGGAGTCGGTGGCAAATCCTACTCATAGAAGATATGGATTCAAGAGAAGACGAAGAAATAAGGGGGAAACCAACTGAAGACTTGGTTCCAAATCCTTTGGTTCCAAGAGAACCGGATAATGTGACATATGTTGGGGCCTCATTAGAAGAGCCTATGAAAGAAAAATTAACAAAGTTCTTACAAGAAAATAGGGACTTATTTGCTTGGACAGCCGCTGATATGTCAGGAATTGACCCCAAACTAATCACTCATAAGCTTAATGTGGATCCACGCGGGAAAATGATAAAGCAAAAAAAGAGAAATTTCACTCCAGAAAGGCAAGAAGCCATAAAGCAAGAGGTGGAAAAGCTCTTAGAGGCTGGATTCATCAAGGAAATTCAATTTCCTGAATGGTTTGCTAACCCTGTAATGGTCAGGAAATCCAATGGAAAGTGGAGGATACGTGTGGACTTCACTGATTTAAATGATGCATGTCCAAAAGATTATTTCCCTCTTCCGAGGATCGATGCACTTATAGATGCCACAACAGGACATGAGATGTTAAGCTTCATGGATGGCTTTAGTAGATACAATTAAATCAGAATGTATGAGGATGACATTGCCAAGGTATCTTTCATCACTGACTTTGGTGTATTTTGTTATCTTGTTATGGCCTTTGGGTTAAAGAATGCAGGAGCCACTTATCAAAGGCTAGTAAATAAAATATTCAAGCATCTCATCGGAAAAACCATGGAGGTCTACGTTGATGACATACTAGTCAAAAGCCTCGATAAGGAAGACCATATTCAACACTTAAAAGAGGCTTTCGAAGTGTTGAGACACCACAAAATGATGCTAAACCCTGTAAAATGCGCTTTTGGCGTAGGATCTGGGAAATTCTTAGGAATGATGGTCTCTAAAAGGGGGATTGAGGTCAATCCTGACAAAATTAAGGTTATACTCGACATGGAATCCCCAAAGACAGTAAGGAATGTCCAGAAATTAATAAGAAAAGTTACGGCCCTAGGAAGGTTTGTCTCGAAGTCTAGGGATAAATATCTACCCTTCTTCCAAATGTTGAAGAAAGTAAAGGATTTCGTGTGGACAGAAGAAAGTCAGGCAACCTTCGAATAACTGAAGAAATATATAACTGAAGCTCCATTATTGGCCAAACCTAGTCCCAAGGATGTCTTATACCTGTACTTGGTTGTATCCGGTAAGGCCCTCAGTGCTGTCCTTATAAAGGAAGAAGAAAAGATTTAAAAGCCAGTTTACTATGTAATCAAGGTCTTGCATGGAGCGGAACTTAGCTACTCCAAGATTGAGAAGTTTTCACTGGCCTTGGTAATGGCCTCGAGAAAGTTACGATCTTATTTTCAAGCACACAAAATCGAGGTACTAACTGATCAACCGCTAAGAAATATCTTACACAGCCCTAAGGCAAGTGGAAGATTGATCAAGTGGGCCATAGAGCTTGGAGAGTTTGACATCAAGTATAAGCCTTGAACGGCCATCAAAGCTCAAGCTCTTGCTGACTTCGTGGTCGAGTATACTATCAACGATCAAGAAGTCGGGGGCAGGATAGTGAGGAAACAACACGAGAAGAAGGACAAACTCCTAAAGAATATTGGGTGCTCATTTTTGATGGGGCATCAAAAATAAAATCTAGTGGAGCAGGCTTAGTGTTACAAAGTCCCGAAGGATTCATTATTGAGTATGCTATTAAACTTGACTTCCCAACAACCAATAATGAAGCCGAATATGAAGCTCTGATAGCAGGCCTGAGCTTGGCCAAGGCACTAAATGCCAAACACCTCAAAGTCTGTGGAGACTCGAAGTTGGTTATATCCCAAGTAAATGGGGATTTTGAAGTAAGGGAAGAGGTCATGGTTAAATACCTCCGACTGGTAAAAGCTATAATGACTCAGTTTGAAGAATGTCAGATTGAATATGTTCCTAGAGAAGAGAATGAAGGCTGATGTTTTATCAAAGTTTGACTCATCCGAAGCGGATGAACATATGGGAAGTGTCTACTTCCAAGTCTTAAAGACCCCCAGCATCAATGCAAAGCTGGTAGCCCCGATAAGCATGGGCAGTTGCTGGATGGACTCAATTAAAACCTACCTTCAATCTGAATGAACGTCTGCCAATGCCATGGAAGCTAGAAAACTTATTGTGAGGGAATTGAGGTACACTCTTATTGATGGAATTCTCTATAAGAAATCTGTTATTATTCCATACTTGAAATGCCTAAGGCTAGATGAAGCCTATGAGGCTTTGAAAGAAGTGCACGAAGGAATTTGTGATCAACACTTGGGGGGCAGAGCTTTGGCTCATAAAATTACCCGTCTTGGCTTTTACTGGCCTGACTTATTAAAATATTCAAAAGAATATGTGAGAAGATGTGACAGGTTCCAAAGACATGCACCAGTAGTCAGACAACCTCCTGAGATGTTGATGTCCATCAATTCCCCCATCCCCTTTGCAATGTGAGGAATGGACATCCTTGGACTTTTCTCAATGGCTAGCGGAGAGAGAAAGTTCATAATCATTGCAATTGATTACTTCACTAAATGGATTGAGGCTAAACCACTAGCCAAGATAACCACAAAGAAAGTAGCTCAATTCTTCTGGGAAAATATCATATGTAAGTATGGAATACCACAAATCTTGATAATGGATAATGGCACGCAATTCAATAATGGAGAATTCAAGGAGTATTGCAATGATAATGGCATCGATCTACGCTTCACATCTGTTGCACATCCCCAAGCGAATGGGCAGGCTAAGGTAGCCAATCGAATCATCCTTGATGGACTCAAGAAAAGGATCGAGCGTTCTGCTAGCACATGGGTGGATGAGCTCTTGCCAATACTATGGGCATACAGAACTACTCATAAAGTCACCACTGATGCAACTCCATTTTTCCTGGCTTATGGAGCCGAGGCGGTGGTCCCAGTTAAAATATCCCATGTATCCCCAAGAATCAAGGCCTTTGAGCTTGAGGAAAATAAGGAAGGGATGGAACCTGCATTAGACTTGATTGACGAAGTCAGAGACAGGGCTAATGCGAAGATCATTGAATATCAAAAGAAGTCGTCTTTCTATTACAACTTGAGGGTTAAAGAAAGGTTTTTTAGACTAGGGGACTTGGTCCTCAGAAAGGCTGAAACTTCTGGAGTAGGCCCCAAAGGAAAGCTAGCCCCCAACTGGGAAGGGCCGTACAAGATAAAACAAGTTAAGGGAGGAGGATCATATATCTTTGAAACCCTAGAAAATGTTGAGGTGCCAATAACTTGGCATGCCTCGAACCTGAAGATTTATTATGCTTAAAGTATTCAACTATGAGTTCTTATATTTAGTATGAACTAAGTAGAAATAAGGTTCGATGAAACCATTAGGACATAAAGGACTTTCGCTCCAAATAGGATTTCCATTTTGTAAAGGATGTGCCTACTTTAGCCTCAAAGGCATTATTAATAAAGTTTTCAGCCTTGTGGCATTTTAAAAAACATGTGTGTTTAGCCTAGATTGGCAATATTTGTTAAGTTACTTTATGATAAAGGAATAAGATCGAGCATGGATAGGCATTCTAATATCTATTCCCATTTGTTAAATTATGCTCGAGAAGTGTATTTTATCAAATATGCTAAGGCAAGAAAAAGAATAAAATTTAGCCCAGTTGGCACTCTGAGTAATGTCTAGTCATATTTGTTCTTTTATGCTCGAAAAGTATATGTTAAGGCACAAAAAAGAAAAGAAAAAATAACAAGGGACTTTTCATAAATAAAAAGTCTTTGGGGTTACATAAATTAAAAAAAGAAAGGAATACAAGAAATATAAAAAACAGAAGAAACTAATGAAGATCTTCAATGTCTTCATCCTTCTCTTCTTCATCGGTCTTCCCTTATTCCTCTACTTCTTTCCGAGCATTTTCCTCAGCCTCGGGAGTAGAGTCGAAGACCCGATCATACTCGTCCAAAGCCTCACCACCCGACAAGTCTCATGAACCTGTCCCTTGAACAGTAGACGTCAAAGCCAATGGTTGACCCATGGGACAAGGAAAATCATCCGGGTCAAAAAGACCCGGATGTTTAGCCAAGATGGCATCAACACACTTGCCCCAAGCTTGGGCACCTGCCGTCGCAAATACCATGTCGTCGTGCTTATCAATAAAATCAAAGAATTCATCCGACTCCATGTACTTGTCAATTAGGACCTTCTTGGTCCTCAGATCCTGCAGCTCAGCATGGGCCGCCACCAAATCTTGCTCCTTTTTGAGCAGCTTCTTTTCCAGCACAGCCACTTTCGCATCGGCTTTGGCCTTGTCCTTCCTTTGGGCCTTCTTTGAAAGACGCCAAGTCTTGGCCTGATGGGCCATGGTCTGGAAATAGGTGTTGACCTGATGAAAAACCAATACACCCACATCAGGAAATAGAAAAGCATAAAAAGCGACTAAGTACAAAAAAGGGTGAAATGGGCCTTACCAGGTGCACGGCCTGGGACCCAAGAGACCCCGCCTCCTCGATGTCCGTTTTCAAAACAATTTTGGCCTTGTCGGTGGGAGGAATCAAGTTTTGGGACCAATCGATGGATTTTAAGGTACTCCCCATGACAGTGTCCTGTTTCCGAATGCCCCAGTTGTTAGTAATTGTGCTCTAGAGACAATACTTTTTATTTTAAGGAAAATATTTATTATTAAGGATTATGTTTTATTAATTATTATTTATTTATTATGTTTTATTTACTNGGGTAGCAATGATGTATTACTAGATGCCGCTTGTTATTCCTTAGAACAATGTCAATATTTGTAGAAGGGGGGGTTGAATACAAATATTAAAACTTTTTGNGGCCCCAAAGGAAAGCTAGCCCCCAACTGGGAAGGGCCGTACAAGATAAAACAAGTTAAGGGAGGAGGATCATATATCTTTGAAACCCTAGAAAATGTTGAGGTGCCAATAACTTGGCATGCCTCGAACCTGAAGATTTATTATGCTTAAAGTATTCAACTATGAGTTCTTATATTTAGTATGAACTAAGTAGAAATAAGGTTCGATGAAACCATTAGGACATAAAGGACTTTCGCTCCAAATAGGATTTCCATTTTGTAAAGGATGTGCCTACTTTAGCCTCAAAGGCATTATTAATAAAGTTTTCAGCCTTGTGGCATTTTAAAAAACATGTGTGTTTAGCCTAGATTGGCAATATTTGTTAAGTTACTTTATGATAAAGGAATAAGATCGAGCATGGATAGGCATTCTAATATCTATTCCCATTTGTTAAATTATGCTCGAGAAGTGTATTTTATCAAATATGCTAAGGCAAGAAAAAGAATAAAATTTAGCCCAGTTGGCACTCTGAGTAATGTCTAGTCATATTTGTTCTTTTATGCTCGAAAAGTATATGTTAAGGCACAAAAAAGAAAAGAAAAAATAACAAGGGACTTTTCATAAATAAAAAGTCTTTGGGGTTACATAAATTAAAAAAAGAAAGGAATACAAGAAATATAAAAAACAGAAGAAACTAATGAAGATCTTCAATGTCTTCATCCTTCTCTTCTTCATCGGTCTTCCCTTATTCCTCTACTTCTTTCCGAGCATTTTCCTCAGCCTCGGGAGTAGAGTCGAAGACCCGATCATACTCGTCCAAAGCCTCACCACCCGACAAGTCTCATGAACCTGTCCCTTGAACAGTAGACGTCAAAGCCAATGGTTGACCCATGGGACAAGGAAAATCATCCGGGTCAAAAAGACCCGGATGTTTAGCCAAGATGGCATCAACACACTTGCCCCAAGCTTGGGCACCTGCCGTCGCAAATACCATGTCGTCGTGCTTANTGCCGTCGCAAATACCATGTCGTCGTGCTTATCAATAAAATCAAAGAATTCATCCGACTCCATGTACTTGTCAATTAGGACCTTCTTGGTCCTCAGATCCTGCAGCTCAGCATGGGCCGCCACCAAATCTTGCTCCTTTTTGAGCAGCTTCTTTTCCAGCACAGCCACTTTCGCATCGGCTTTGGCCTTGTCCTTCCTTTGGGCCTTCTTTGAAAGACGCCAAGTCTTGGCCTGATGGGCCATGGTCTGGAAATAGGTGTTGACCTGATGAAAAACCAATACACCCACATCAGGAAATAGAAAAGCATAAAAAGCGACTAAGTACAAAAAAGGGTGAAATGGGCCTTACCAGGTGCACGGCCTGGGACCCAAGAGACCCCGCCTCCTCGATGTCCGTTTTCAAAACAATTTTGGCCTTGTCGGTGGGAGGAATCAAGTTTTGGGACCAATCGATGGATTTTAAGGTACTCCCCATGACAGTGTCCTGTTTCCGAATGCCCCAGTTGTTAGTAATTGTGCTCTAGAGACAATACTTTTTATTTTAAGGAAAATATTTATTATTAAGGATTATGTTTTATTAATTATTATTTATTTATTATG
>QRFB01005126.1:15061-41645 GCA_008931105.1 Oenanthe javanica
GGGGGGGGGGGGGCTAGCTCATTGTGCATGTGCATCCGATTCTCGATAAGCTTTTACAGTTCAATATATGCGTTCATAACATCATCCTCTAACTTTTGCTCGGATAATAGACCCAGAACTTGCTTCTTTGTAAGAGTGTAAGTAATACCACAACCACTATGATCCATCCAAATGTATTCCCCGTTACCCACCAATGATGGTATAACTAGTTGATTTTCTAATTTTTTAGTGGCCTTGTTAGATCACCACGTCTTTCAGGACCATTACGTCTCTCAATGCCCTTTAATTTATCTTCATGGGTGTCCATCTGCATATACATGTGAATACATCAATCAAATCCACATTCATGATACCAAGGGAAAGATGAGTGAAAAATAAAAGATATGATTCTTACATCAAACAACCTACGCAAGACAGTAGGAACAGAAAAAGCACCTCTAAAATCAACAAGACCACGAGCAACTAGAGTCAATAGAGAAGAACCAGGAGTACTAGTGCCAACCTGCAATTCATTGAGATACAAACCTCATATACATACATATTTATGCAGAAATTCAAAAAACTCCGGTTGAACCTAATATTAAATTTTAATACCTGAACAGGAATATGAGGGGATACCGATACTGGCTTGGGGGAGTAGACATGGGAGGATGGGGTGCAAATAATGGTGTCGACTGTGACATTGGAGGAGCAGTATGGGCAACAATAATAGCTGTTGACTGTGGCACGGGGGGATGAGACATGAGAGGAGGGGGTGCGGTTTGATCCTGCAATTCATTGAGATACAAACCTCACATACATATATATGCAGAAATTTGAACATGTCAAAGTACACACCTATTAAACACCCCAAGCACAATAATTTTTAATACCTCAACCTGAATAGCTGTCGATTGTGGCACGAGGGGGGATACATGGGAGGAGGGGTGCAGTCTGACCCTGCAATTCATTGAGATACAAACCTCACATACATATATATGCATAAATTTAAACAATTCAAAGTACACATACATTAAACACCTCAAGCACAATAATTTTTAATACCTCAACATGAATAGATGTAGACTGTGGCACGGGGGAGCAGACATGGGAGGAGGTGATGCGGTTTGACCCTGCTATTCATTGAGATTCAAACCTCACATACATATTTATGCATAAATTTAAGCATGTCAAAGTACACACACATTAAACACCTCGAGCACAATTATGTGATTTACCTCAATATGAATAAGAAAGGGTGCATATACTAGTGTCGACTGTGACACGAAAGGAGCAGTAGGGTCAACCTACAATTCATTAAAATACAATGAATCACATAATCTACATTATAGGAATTCTAAGAAGTGTACACAAGCACAATAAATTTTTTTACCTCAATATGAATAGTAGGGGGTGACATGGCAGCAAGTGGTGGAGATAAAACAATGACATGCTCGACCTATAATTGCATGTCAATGCATCAAACACACACCGACATACACACACACACACACACACACACATATATATATATATAATTAAGCCTAACATTAATAATTAATACCTGAGGAGGACGTTTGTGAGAGTTAAGGAGTGTCGTATCGTGCATAGATGAACTAAGATGACTAGTATCAACCTATAATTAAATTGTAATAAATAAATCAGATACATATTTAATAGAAAACTCTAGCATTACCTATTTAGTGGACATGTCTAGCACAGATATAGTACCTTACGTTGACATTTATAGGTGATAGATGGTGGGTGAAGCTGCGAAGACGAATGAGTGCTGGGATTACGGGAGAGTCTATTAATATCAGGTCTAGTAAATGTGAGGCCCTTCCACTCAGTGTTGACCGGTCATAACGAGTCAAGAACTCAGGAATGACATCATAAAACCAGTCATGGGGGCCACACAGGTGGCTAGCATGACACATCCTCATTGTATAATCCAATTACAAAGCATTAAATAATTCATTTCAAGAACTAAACAAATCACGAGGCTGTATCCTAGTAAGATGCTCAACCACAAAAGGAGCAATCCTCAATTTGCTGACACGCCTGTACTAGTACATATACTCCTCAATGGAAACATACTGCCCCTCCTCGACTATAGGCATACTGGTCGCCACATAGCTATCCCACTCATCTATATACTGCCTCAACATAGCAATATGGTTATCCCATTGAAAACGAGATAACCTCTCTGTCCGGAGCTGACTCATATCAATGGGATCTCCAGGACGTGCTTCAAGATACCAAACTATCTCAAAACCCTGTCCGACATAATGTACTCTATAATCTCGAATGCCACCAACGGGATACGTCCAAGAGCCATATGACATGCATCCAACAACTCAGTATCAGGAGCCTCATCAAAGTCTCTGGTCACATAGAAATGAGCATACGACTGCCATATGAGTCAACTCAGCTGAAAGCTATCAAAATCACCCTGATACTGTTGTGTATGGTGGTGGAGGTTAGTACTCCTACCCTCTACATGCTCCTCCCATGCAAGTGCTCTCGGCCATATACACTCCATACCCGGTGCAATCTCCGGACGACCAAGTAGTAACCTCTCATATGCCTACAGCTGTAAAAGCATAGTGCACCCGTTCAATGCATTGGCTGACTTATGCGCAGCTTTCGACAAACCTCTGAATAAATACCCCAAAACAGTAGCACCTCATGCATAGTCAACAATCTGATTCGACTCTTCTAACAACTGCAAGTATCGGGGAAGCACCACGTCCCTATAAGATGTCGGAAAAAGTATGTCCCCAATCATATACAAAACATACGCCCGAGAATACACTCTAGGATCCTGCTCTCTATACTCGGGATGCTTCGTCTTGGGCCTCTTACCGTACCTCTCGCATAACATGTGAAGAGAAACCCCGTACTTGTACAAAACATCATGCCGCTTAGCATTCAACCTCAGATCCTCCTAGTTCTGCATCCAGTAGGCCTTCGGAGCCTCAAGTTTCGCATGTGTAATAGCACGTCCGCTAACTAGCAGACCCAAAATCATGTAGACATCCTCTAAAGTAATAGTCATCTCCCCAAAAGTAAAGTGGAATGTATTAGTCTCCGGCCTCCACCTCTCTACAAGAGCCGCGATCAAAGCTATGTCGTTCTGTGGAACCGCTTGGGGTAGGCAATCCCACCAAAACCCCATGAATCCAGTATATCCATATGGTCATCCTCTAGCTCACAGTCACCCTGCCTGGGGGTCAACTGCTTGACATCCAGTTTATCCCTCTCACCGCCAGCCCATATCCTTCTACAGATGTGATCGTCCTACACAACAATGAGCGATCCATCTAGAGGTCCACAAAGCACATCAGCCATAATATCTGCAATGTTTCAGAACAAAAGATCAGATCGACAAATATAACTCAATTCATGAGCGAAGATACACAACTTTAATAGGCAATCTAACTAATTAAGATATATATGACTAATACTTGTAAAATCAAATTATTATTTCCAAAATTCCACTTAATTTCAATTATGACTAATTATACTTAATTTATTTAACACTAATTCGATCATAACCTACACAAAATAATTATCAAATTCACAATAAAAAATTAACAATGTTCATATAATTCGAACAAAATTATCATATAATTATCCCAAGAACACATAATTTGAACAAAATCACCCCAAAAACAGCTAATTCGAACACAAATCACCTCAATAACTCATAATTCGAATAAAAATCACTAAAAATACACATAATTCGAAGAAAAATTAGTGGTGGCACTCAATTATTCCAAAAATCGAAACAAAAATATAATTCGAATAAAATCAACCTAAGAACAGATAATTCGAGCTCAAATTAACCAAATAACACATAATTCGAAAAAATATTACTAAAAAAACACATAATTTGAACAATTAATAATGGGGGCAGTCAATTATTGCAAAAATCGAATCAAAGCATGTGTTTATGTATGGATCATTTGTATATATGATCGTGTGTGTGTATGAGATGTTGTTGTGTGTATATATATATGTTTGTATAATCGAAGAGGAAGCATGTGTGTATCTTGTGTAATCGAAGTGGATGTATATGATTGTGTGTGTGTGTGTATGTATGTATTGTTACGGATCGGTCATAATCGCCAGAATCGCCGGAATTACGGTGTTTTGAGTTTTAGGTTACGTTACTATGGACTGGGGTTTTTGTTTAAACAGGGCCTTTTGCATTGTTTCATTGCGACATTAGTAAGGGTAGAAAAGTAATTTCCTGTCCCAAACTCCCGCAATGAAATATTGCGGAGGTCTGCAATGAAATATTGCGGAAATCCACAATGAAACAATCCGGAAGGCTTAATCTCAGCCGTTAAATTTAATGGCTAGGATTTGTTGGTTTGTGGAGGATGGTTAACCAACCTTGATTGTGGATTGACACACACACACATATAATACAATTAGTACTCTATTTAAGGTTCTCTATAGAATATATTATAAGCAAAAATATAATGTAGGACATATATGTTCTCCAATTAGTATTCCTCATTCTTCATACAACAAAAACATACATACATACATATATATAGGTTATATTTCACTATAAATCACCTTATCTACGAATTCTACGAACCTTACAAACTTTACAAATCATCCCTTATAATAATACAAATTACCAATTACAATGATGATAAGTGTCCAATAATATCATACAAGTAATCAAATCGCCGATAACTATTTTAAAAATCACCCAATAATATAATACAAAAAATATGACAGACACAAATCATCAGTTACAACTATACAAATCACCTCGATAAAATTATTATAAATCACTTTTTTAATATTATTTAAATTAATGAAAAAATATATGAATTATTATAAGTATTGTAATAATTATATATAATGAACGTTTAAAACGAAATTAAAATTGATGAGCTTGAAAAGTTTGTAGAGTTGGTAGAGTAAGGGGTCGTTTGGTGAGACAATTTTTTTTGAACAATTTTTGAGTATCTAACATTTCACTATTATAAATATAATATAGATAATGGACGGCTAGGAGATAAGGAACGTGGAATCATGAATATCTTTTTTTGCTAAATAGAATCAATTAAGGACATTAACCTTAAACTATAATAATAGAAAAAGAAATATAACGTATATAATATCCATAAGTGATTACGAATATATCTTAAAAATTATTTCAAATCAGAATAAGGTATCATACATGTTATTTTAGAGAAAAAATTAAAATTATTTTTGAATACCTTGCTCTTAAACCTAACCCTTTTTTTTCTTTTGTTAACGTAAGCAAGGATAACATTTAATTTAATTATTCATTTGTTTCCTACACTTTTCCTCCAAGAAAGAGACAGTGGATTGAGATCCTTTTTCACGTGTGGACCTTGTATACAATTATGGAAACTATATAAAGTCACAATTAACAAATTAATATATAGACAGACGATAGATTAAAACCATTAATTAGACACTCTATGTAGATTAGATCAAAGTTTCCAGTTAAGGATCTAGCTAATTACTAATGAGAAAGATAAATGTTAGAGGCCCCAAAATTATTTTTCAAAAAAGTTCTCAAAAAACACTTGGTGATCCTGAGTCATAAACACTTGTGAACCTCTTCAAAAAAAGGTTAGGTTAAGAGCAAGGTATTAAAAAATTAAAAAGGTTAGGTTAAGAGCAAGGTATTCAAAAATAATTTTAATTTCCCCCCTAAAATAACATGTATGATACCTTATTCTGATTTGAAATAATTTTTAAGATAGTTTTGAGTATCTAGCATTTCTTTCTATTCGTAATCACTTATGGATATTATATACGTTATATTTCTTTTTCTATTATTATAGTTTAAAGGTTAATGTCCTTAATTTATTCTATTTAGCAAAAAAAAATGTTCTTGATTCCACGTTCCTTATCTCCTAGCCGTCCATTNATGTGCATAATTACAAATTAGATTCTAATTTTTGTATGGCAAGGGTGAATGAAATTGGAGGAAATTTAATTATAATATAAATAAATATTTAATTTTTTTTTCAATTCATTTCTAACAATCTAGATTATAGTTCAAATCCCTTAATTTGATTAAAAAAAACAATTATTGGCTACTATATTCATTTTTTGTCATATTCTTATCAAAATAAATTTGCNAGGTTAATGTCCTTAATTTATTCTATTTAGCAAAAAAAAATGTTCTTGATTCCACGTTCCTTATCTCCTAGCCGTCCATTATCTATATTATATTTATAATAGTGAAATGCTAGATACTAAAAAATTGTTCAAAAAAATTATCACAAATGTTGAGTTGCTATATAATTAATAATTTTTATAATAATAATATGACACCTACGTGCATACATATACTTTCACCAAACAAAATAAGTCATATATTATGGCACATCATTTAAAAAAAATTAAAATTATTTTTAAATACTTAACATTGCAAGTTTAGTGCGTTTTCTTATCATGATTTATATTCTATAAAATACTTCTTAATAAAAACTATTATATGAATTATGACTATATAGTATTCGTTCCAATTTAATATCATATTTTAAGTATCAATTCAAATTCTTTTCAAAAAAAGGTATCAATTCAAATTAATATTCATTTTTATATGTATAAAAGGTAAGATTAAAATTGTTATAATTATATTATATTTTATTATAGAAGTTTTATATTAATAGTATAGAAACAGTTACAAATTATTTTTGACTCGTTAACAGTAGAGATTCCATTCTACTAAATGTCTTGTTTGTTAGTGAATTTTTTGACTACATATTAGTTGGTCTAGTGTCAGGCTNCAGCAAGATTAAAATATACTAAGCCATTTTGTTTGAGAATTGTGGAACTTGTTATATATTTTTACTAGCCTATATGCACGGGAGAAAAATAATAAATAATAAATTTTATATTTTAAATGAATTAAATATTTAATTTGATTATTTATGTTACTAATATTTTTTACGTAATTTTGTACATGTGATAAATTAATTTTGAATCATATTTATATTATGTGTTTAAAGTCTCATTAATATATTGTTATATATTTATATTAATTAACATATATTAATAACTCGTGCAAAGTATTAATCAATTTTTCAAATATATTAGAAATATTTTAATCAAAATTTAAATAAAAGAGTATGTTTTAATATAGATAAAATATTAATATAATTTTTATTATTCAAAAAAATTTATTATAAAATTTTAATTTTAAATAAATTAAAGTTTTGAGCAATGAGGAAATTGAAACAGACATTTAGATTGTGAGTACAACTCTATATTCTAATTAAAAAAGAAGTCCATTTAGAAATATAATATAAATATATATATATATAATATATAGAGTATAATAATAAAATTTAATTAATATAAATAAAAAAATAATATTATTTTAATATTCATAAAATTTAATTAATAAATTGAGATATTAAATAAATTAAAGAGGTTGAATAATGAGAAAATTAAAATATGGTAGTATATTGATTAAAAGAATGTGTTTGAAATTGAGTAGGAGAGTATTTGAAGTTGAGTGAGACACAAAAGGACCAAACCGTACGACGGAACAAACATTTACCTTAAATAAATTAAATATTTAATTTAATTATTTGTGTTATTAATATTATTTATGTAATGTTGTACATGTGATAAATTAATTTTGAATCATATTTATATAATGTGTTTAAAATCTCATTAATATATTCTTATATATTTATAGTAATTAACATAGATTAATAACATGTGCAAAACATTAATAAATTTTTATTAATAAAAAAAGTTTTGAATAGATTAGAAATATTTTAATTAAAATTTAAATAAAAGAGTACACTTTAATATAGATAAAATATTAATATAATTTTAATATTCAAAATTTTTATTCTAAAATTATAATTTTAAATAAATTAAAGTGTTTGAGCGATGAGAAAATTGAAATATGCTATGATTACAACTCTATATTCTAATTAAAAAAAGTTTATTTAGAGTAATATAATATAAAAGTATATATAATATAGATAGAGTGTAATAATAAAATTTAATTAATATAAATAAAATAATATTATTTTAATATTAATAAATTTTAATTAATAAATTATGATATTTAATAAATTAAAGATATTGACTAATGATGAAATTAAAACATGACAGTATATTGATTAAAAGAATGAAATTGAAATTGAGTAGCAAACATACAGTGTATTTGAAATTGAGTGGGACACAAAAGAACCAAACCGACAACAGATCAAATATTTGGTTTTCCGGCCTTAATAATATTGTATAGATTGACAAGAGATAAGTATTCGTATATGTATTGTATCACAATACACAAGTCGGGCAAAATTTGAATAATAAAAGTTCAGTGTTGGGAAAGAAAACTCATATAAAACATCTCATTCAAGTATTTGAAAGAAGGAAAAAATTAACAAAGAACAAATAAGTCCATAAATATAACAAAAAAATGAGATATTATATAATATATATTATAGTATTTAAAATTAAATACTATATACGATAATATATAAGATATTAATAATATATATATATAGGCAGGTGCTCAAATGAGAACACATTTTAAAATGAGAACTGAGATCCAATCTCAGCCCTCTATTTTATATTAACATTATTAATATCAGCCCTTCGTCCCTTCTTGAAAGGTTTTGATACCCTCTAGTGTTGGCCCAGACACTCCAGAAACTAAGACTCTTATTGAAAGTAAGCACCCTTATACTTCACTCCCTACATTACATACTCTACTGGATGACGAGATTCATCTACTAGTTAATGCGAAAACTGTTAATCATTGTATTAAATCTTTTTAAAAAAGGACTTCTTATGGATGAGATGGGTTGAGAGCTCAACATTTATTAGATGCACTTTGTGGTGTTGAATATACTTTGAGTAAAGAGCTTCTTGTGGTACTCACTCTAGTTGTGAACTTATGGTTACAAGGCAAATGCCCCTTTAATGCCTCTTCTTAAGGCTGATAGCGGTGTGCGATCTATCACGGTTGGAACAATATGGAGGCGTCTGGTTTCTAAAGTGGCGATGAAAAAGGTTGGTAAGGAAATGGCTACTTACTTATGAGATTTTCAGTTTGGTGTGGGTATTTCAAGAGGTGCTAAAGCTGTGTTACATGCAGTTAGCCGATTTGTTAAGGCTCATGGATAAAATTCTAATCTTTCAATGCTCTTGGTAGATTTTAAAAATACTTTTAATATGGTTAATAGAGGGAAGATGCTACATGAAGTTAGGAGTAAGTGTCCATCTATCTACCCTTGGGTGGAGTTTCTATACGGGCAACCCGTTAGGCTTTTTCTAGGAGCCGATTTCATTTGGTCCGCTTGTGGGATTCAACAAGGGGATCAGCTAGGACCTCTCCTATTTGCTCTTACCTTACATCAATTGATTCCCAGGCTTCATGACACTTGTAATCTTTCGATTCAGGCATGATACTTGGATGACAGTACAATAATTGGAGATTTAGTTAAGGTCATTAAGGTTTTAAGTATCATCCAGTCTGAAGGGCCTAACTTGGATTTAGAGCTTAATATTGGTAAGAGAGAGGTTTTTTGGCATGTTATCGATCCTTGTATTACCCAAAATGGGTTATTTCCTCCTGATATTAGTAGGCCTCGGGATGGTGTCAAACTTCTTGGTGAGGCGATAAACATTTATGCCAGTTTCATCGAGAATTTTGCTAATAAGATGGTATCAAATCTATAGAGCTTATGGGTGCATTAGAGCAACTTATGATCCTCAATGTAAGCTTGTACTCCTTAGAGTTTGCATGAGCTCAATAAACTTAGTTTATTAAGCTTTACAAACTTGTCCGCCACAATTTTTTAAAGAGGTTTCAACTCAATTTGATACCGCTTTAAAGAGGGCATTAGATAATATTGTGATGTCTGAAGGGCCTGGATTTGATGCTCTTAAGTGGATATTGGCCACCATACCTATCCAAATGGGTGGGTTAGGCATATATGTTGCATGTGATACTAGTTTATTTGTTTTTATGGCTTCCCGGATTCAGTCCATATATTTGCAAAGCCATATTTTGCGTGATGGTGGCACAATTTCCATGAGAGAATATTTTTTTCGGCGCAAGAATCTCGGCAAATAATTCTCTCAGATGTGGATTTGGTACAACTAATCACTAAAGAGTCTGTCCCCCAAAACCAATCATTACTTGATAGATCTTTACTCTAGAGGTATTTGTAAAAATTTGCATACTGAGTTTGACTTTTTAGAGCGTCAAGCTACAATATTTCAATGTTTGAGATCCAATCATGCTCATGATTTTCTTTTGACTACTCCTATAGAAGTTTTGGGACAATGCATGACGTCATCAGAGTACCAAATGATTTTACGTTATAGGTTCTTGATTCCCTTATTTTCATATGGTGCTCTATCCCCATTGTGTCCGTTTACCTCGTACACATGTATTTTAAAATTCTTCTTATATATTCTTTATATTATTAAATATATTCAGAATAACTAGATAATAGTTTTATAGAACCAATAAATTTTCTTTATTGAATAAATTTACGCTCATTAATAAATATTCAATATTTTAATAAATTGTTAAAAACAAAAGCAAGTTAAATTATCGAGAAACTAATGATATCTGTGTAGTGAAGTTTAGAATATAATATAATTATTTATATCGATAAGTCATTCATACTATATTTTAGAAATCTATTAAGTGAAGATATTAATAAGTTTTCAAAATTTTATCGAGAAATTTATAAGATAGAAATATCGATAATATATAAAATCATATCGAAAAGTCTTTTACATGTGGATATTAAGGATTGATAAATTTAGATATCGATATGTACAATTTGCTATATTAAAAAATGGATATGTGAAATCTAAAATCGATTATGTCAACAAGCGTAGATGATAAGGATTAAATTTTGAGTAATGCTAGAGGTACCACATTGGATTCAAATGTATTCTCAAATTACACATATATGACATATTTTTATTAATGGGACGCATATTAATGCACGCGAGCTCCATATTATTTTTAAGAAAATGATCAGATTGACACAACATGATTTGAAAAAAAAATTGGGAAGCGATTTAGGATCTCTAACATTATACTTAAATTTATATCAAGTCAACATATGGATATATGATGGAATTCACTACACTACATGAGTATTGAAAAATATTTTAAAGTTTGAAAGTTAAAACTTAAATAAATAATTTACCAGAGTATTTTTGCGGTCTGTCGTCCATCTTACACAATGACGTGTAAAATCCAACTACAGAGAAGAATAAAAAAAGTTAAAAAAGAAAGTTTAAAGGTAAAGAACGAAGGTTAAGGTATTAAGATTGAGGTTAAAAAATGGTCCACAAAAAAAGATTTTTAAATCGGGGCATAGTTTAAATATATATACATATAAATGATAAGACATTCTTGTTCCTTTACTTATCATTCTCAAGTTGTTTTTGAAAATGATACCCTTTTAGTGAGAAGAGGGTTCATGTGTATGAGATGCGTTTGTATAAATTCAAACAATGAATCGTTTAGAGGAAGATTAAACGAATCCTTAAAAAAAAGGTTATTAATTAAAAATGTTTCAGTGTTTAAGGAAAAAAGAATTTCTGAGAAAAAATTACAAGATTAATCATTGGAAGAAGAAAATGTGAAAAGAGAAGAGAATAGCGGTTAAAATATTAGAGTTGGAAAGGGGAAGAGAGGCAGAGAGAGGTACGGGAGACTCTCATTTAGTTCTAACGTATTCCTCTTTAAATATTTTAAGTCGTTGCCGAGTGGAGGGATTGATTCAGACATTAATTAATACTCCCCCTTCCAATTTTCTCCCTTCCAATTATTTACATTTCTAAACTTTTCGAAAATAGTAAAATTTTAATAATTAAAAAAGTCAAATACACCCACTACTTCCCACCAACTCCCACTAATTTTATAATCAATGAGTATATTTTATTATCTTTTTTGCTAGTTTAATTATATTTTTATATAAAACATGGTGAATAAACTTCACCCTACTCCGAATGAGAGGATCATACAAATGTCGTAGGAGCAAACTCCTAGCTACCAATCACCTGTATAAACAGGGCTGCCAAAATCAAAGTATAATGTTTACAAACAAAAACATGCAAGTAAACAACTTAAGAACCTACATTATGGTCTTCAAATTCATCAAGTTTCCACCATCATTTGCATCAACTACACCATCCTACATTATTTGCCATCTTCCCTCTTGTTCCTAACAAGTTCAGTTCTATTCACATCCTGCAAGAGCCCTTATTGAAAGCCTGCAAAAGAAACATTAGAGTGCTTAAAGGCAACAAGAGACCTCATTCAAGTCCTCTAGTTTCCTTTTCATTAAAGTAGTAGAACTTGAGCTTGAGGGCTCATCCCAATAAACACTAGACTCAGAGCTTGGAGCATTCAGGAAGATGGATCCTTGGTACGGGGCGTAGTCAAGTGGGAACTAATCCTGTAACTTTTTGCAAGAACAGACAACATGTTTCGTAGAGTGACAAAATGAATAAAGTAGGAAATCTTGATAATCCACCTCAACCAAAGTCATGATATCATCGGATAAACCATACATTTTAACAGAGATATGGGCTGGTCGAGGGTGCAAAACATCAATTTTGATAAGGACCTCAACTTTGTCCTGGGGTCATGTTGGGTAGTAGCTATGTAAGTGGGGTAAGACAAGGCAAGAGGGGTTCCTAAGACATTGTTAATGTAGCAGATGCCTTTAACATTCCAATAGAGGAAAGGGATCTTGGTGAGGGTTAACTAGGTTGTAACCTTATTAGAAGCGTATGAGTCAGGGGCGGTTTCACACCATGGTTTCAGTCTAAATAGTAACCCATCAATTTCAAGCGGCCTGAATCGCACAGCCCTCAACACAAAACTCTCATTTTTAAAATTAAAGACTAAGAAGCCTCCATGGTGTTTCCAAATATTAACAAGACCAACAGACCCATACAATTACAAAGTAAATTACTTTTGAGTTGATCTAAATGCTAAATGCTAATAATCTAAATGTTAAATGCAAAATACTCAACATATTACTTTTGAGTTAATCTAAATACTGATACCTTTCAACATGAAGATCCTTATTATCAAAAATTAGCAGCAGTCACTAACCAAGAGGCTGAGAAGATTTTAGGATTGGTACAGATAGAAGAACAATTCAGGAGTGGAAAAGAAAGTCTAACAAGGATGTCTGATGATGTGTCTCATATGAATCCTGAAGATCTTGAATCTGATTCTGATGATGATCTGTTGGAGCCTGCAATAGCTAGTGATACAACAAATTTGGTTGATGCTGAAAGAGCTATAGTTTCCAACTATAAAAGATCAATGTCTAAGAAAAATATAGAGGATCTTGTTCAAAGAAGAATTCTAATTTTATACGGGGATAACTTGAAAATTTAAAAGATGCATGTCACAGGTTCCAAGTATAAATTGAAGAAGATTAGGGAAGAGATTGACAGTGCAACGACACACTTTGACACTACCATTGACTCTAGGCTCAACCTAACCATGATGACAAGAATCAAGCAAAGCCTTGACACTGAGTCTACAGCCAAGGACAAAGTTGTGGAGTTGGAGAAAAGGTTAACATGGAACAAATTTTGAAAAATCAGGTAACCCAAATCAAATTAATGAGCAGACTCTTGGAAACCCATTTAATTTCTAAATCCTTGGAGCAAGAGTCTGTTGCTGATAATAAAATGGGGGAGAAGGATGAAGAGTTGAGGAGAAAGGTAGCAAATGTGATTAAGAATTCTAACAATGTCATTTCCAAGAAAGATCCAAAAAAAAGAATTGACTCAAATGATTGTCCACCAATTTGATGATATAACAAGTATGAACAAAGCTATTGATGCAGAGATGCCAATCTCTTTAATGCTAGAAATTATTGATGTTGTGAAGAAAGGAGAAATAAGGGTGGATGAAGGTAGCTCAAAACCTGGTGATAAAAAAGGCAAAAGAATCCTGATTACAAATGGAAAGAAGAAAAATGAATCTGTCACAGGTGGAGGTGACAAACTATTGTCAAAAGCACTAGTTGTTGGAGTTAAAGATATGAAGCATGAAGAACAATCACAAGAAAATCTAGCAATTCAATTGCAGAAAGAATTTGATGAGGAAGATAGGCTGATTAGATAAGCCAGAAGGAAAGAAGGTGGAAAGAGGCCAAGAGTGAAATGAAATGCAAATAAACCTAAAATCTCTAGTGTTAAAAGGAAGTTAGTGGTTGGTGAAGTAGATGTGGATAAGGATGAGAAGCCAAAGGAGATAGAAAATCAGAATCAAGAATCCGGGAATGGTCAATCCAAGGAGATAGAAGTTTTCAAATCTAACCCTGAAAACTTTGTTTTAATCAAACTTGAAGGAATGATGGCTATAAAAGGTCAAAGGAAAAAGGATGTAAATCTTCTTCACATTGAATATGAAGATGGTTCACATTCAACTTTTACCTTCAATAAAGTTATGCAAGAAGGTTATGGCACCTTGAGAAAGATCTATACTTTGCTCAACAAAAAATATTATTTGACCAAGGAGCTTGCACATGATATTGTGCAGAAAATGAAGAGTATAAGGGAAGCACCACTTCAGGTAGAAAGGGATGACAGAGTGAAGATCTGGAACCCTGAAGGAAAGAAGGTATCTCATGAGCCTTTCTACATGATGATCTACAAGGACATGGAGGGTAGAGAGAAGTGCATTGACATTTGTCAGGAAATCAGCAAACTACCCAATTTAGAATTGCATTACCATGCAAGCCAATTGGACTATAATGTTGAAGATGAAAAGATTCTGAAATGGTCACTGTACAGAAAGATGAAGGAAAATGAAGACAAGATGAACGAGTCAAGAAAAAGAAGGAGGAGATAGACAACTCAGACTCATCATTAAATTTATCAAAAAGCATTTGTTACTAGTACTTGATCAATCTTTAGATAGTTCCATATTGAAATTCCAGCTAGAGTAAAAATGCTTAGAGTTTTGTTATCATCAATAGTGAATTTATGCCTATTTGTCATACTCATAAATAGGGGGAGATTGTTAGGGATTATGAGATTTGATGATAACAAATTACTTAGAATTTCAATATTGATTCAAGTGTAAATGTAACTGGTCAATGGATATATGACCTATAAATATCCATTGACTAGGAAACTAATTATCAGTTGAAGTTGTTATTAATCAACTGATAAATTAGATTGTAGCAGTTGATTCATGGTTCTTGTTTATCAATTGATTGTAATGCCTCGGTAGATGCTAAGTTCCAATCAACTGATGTTTATTGACTTCAATTGATAGCTCTTCAATGGATGAGAAGAATTGTTGATTAATTGTAAATATTCTAAGTCAGGATTTTCTCAAATGAAGTGATCAACAGATGTTGAAGTCGGTGGATGTGGAAACTGTTCGATGGATAAAGGTCAATTAAAGTCAAATCAATGGATCTCCATCAATGGATGAAAGCACCAAGCAATCAACGGATAAAAGACAATCAATAAATAAGGGATCGATGAATAACCAAGATATCCATTGATACATCAATTGATCAATGTATAACCTATCCACCGATGGATAAGCAAAGACGGATCGATTGATAAGTTTAACAGCAATTATCAATTGATCAATGTTTCATAAATTGGTTAAGGACAAAAGGAATGTGAACTTTACAGAAACTGAATCAATGGAAGACAGTCATGTCAGGATTGTGAAGACTTTCAAGGCAACACAATCTTCAAGGAAAAGATCAAGATAAATATTTTTTCAGAACAAGACAAATGCAAAGAAGATTGTGAAAAGAAGCTACAATCTATTTTACTGAATATATTGTAAAATGTGATTTTAATTTGCATTTTATCTGTCAATAGAAAAATAGATGTAGAATGTGAACTGTTATATAAAGTTCTAGCAGTTCATTGTAACAAGTGTGTGAAATAGAACAAAAATAAGAAAAGCCTAAAGGTGTTAGAAATCATTGTACTGCTTTTCTCAGTTCAATTTCATATTGTATGAAGCTTGGTTATTTTAGACCAAGAGTTATTGAAAGCAAAACAATCACTAGTAGGAAACCAATCCACTAGTAATTTTTAAATGGTTGTGTTTTGTTTAGTCTCAATTATTAGCTTAAAACAGTTTCTTAGTTTTTTCATCTTAAAAACACTCAAACTCTAAATACAAACTTATAATCCGCAAAGAATTCCTCAAAATTCTTAAGTTTGTATTCAATCCCCCCTTCAAATAGCATGATTCAAAGTATGTGATAACTTATTTTTGATATATATATATATATATATATAATATTATTATAGTCAAAAAATTAAAAATTTTGGTTGGTTGGTCGGTCGGTACTGGGTCATGGGTCTAAAAAATATACATGTATTAAATATAATTTTATTTATTATAATACTGACCCTAACTATATATAAATCTATATTAACTAAAATTTTACTTTTTAGGCCTAACTATATATTTATTATAACACGGGTTCAAATAAAATATATTTCTATTAAATAGAATAAATTTATATAAAATAAGAAAATACATAATATTAATATAAATTCTTAATATTATAAAATTTTATATTAAGTATCAATAAGAATATAAATAAAAAATTAATTTAACTAAATATTAGTTATCCCGTGCTTCGCACGGGTTATAAGCTTGTAGTATATTATATATATTATAGTAACAATATAGATTGTGTATTTACTATCTTAGGCTAAGTCGAACTCTTAGCCGGAGAATTCAAATAATTATTTTATTTAAAAAACCTAATTTCTTCAATTCGATCCAAACTAATGAATTAATAAGGTTTCTCGGTTCTTAATATAATAATTTCTTCTCCATATAAACTTACCCTAATATCTTATATAATATATTAATTATTTTTATAGAAAAGATTTGGATAAGAAAAACTTTAATCCTCCCTCTCACAAAAAACATTCAAATTCACGATCTCGCTCCATCTCTCTGTGTGTAAAATCCTAATATTATCTCTACTCTAATATAATAATAATACATAATAATGTCTGATATATGATATGTCTCTATATAAATCTAATATAAAAATATTTTAATGTTTGAAATAAATTTTAAAAAGGTTTAGTAAACGAAATAAGATTCTTCGATAAAAAATCATAATTGTCTTTTCTGTCTGGATAACACTTCAGGCTGCTCCGGTTAGATTTAATTTGGATGTTGGACGACCTTAAAATTAAAGATAATTTTATAAGTTTCGCGTGAACTATAAAATCGTCTAAATCTAACTTCTGAAACTCAAACTAAGGCTCAAACAATGTATGTCATGCAAGTAACACAATAATTATGAATTTTTTTAATTTAAATTCAAAATAGCTCTTTAAATTCAAATTTATATATTAATAAGATATCTAATAGATTTTGAGTTATAATATGAAGTAAGGTAAAAAAAAATATAATCATTAGCAATCTTAATAATAAGTATAAGTTATAAATAATTAGTATATAATATTATGTAGTGGTTAAGAATCGATCGTTTGAATTTTGATAGTATTTGGATAAGATCTTTCTTGATTTTAACTCGTGCAATGCACAAATATTTTATTTTAATAATTAAATTATTTATTTTAAAATTACAAATATTTTTATAATTTTAAAAGTTTTAATATATTATAATTATATTAGTTTTTTAACTTATTTAANTCAGAACAAGACAAATGCAAAGAAGATTGTGAAAAGAAGCTACAATCTATTTTACTGAATATATTGTAAAATGTGATTTTAATTTGCATTTTATCTGTCAATAGAAAAATAGATGTAGAATGTGAACTGTTATATAAAGTTCTAGCAGTTCATTGTAACAAGTGTGTGAAATAGAACAAAAATAAGAAAAGCCTAAAGGTGTTAGAAATCATTGTACTGCTTTTCTCAGTTCAATTTCATANATTTGATAAGATCCCTATTCTGTTCTTTATTGAATCAAACATTTTTTCTCATATATAAATTGATTAAATTTAAAAATGTATTAATATTTATTAATTTATATTATTTTTAGTTTTATTTTTATNCATATTGTATGAAGCTTGGTTATTTTAGACCAAGAGTTATTGAAAGCAAAACAATCACTAGTAGGAAACCAATCCACTAGTAATTTTTAAATGGTTGTGTTTTGTTTAGTCTCAATTATTAGCTTAAAACAGTTTCTTAGTTTTTTCATCTTAAAAACACTCAAACTCTAAATACAAACTTATAATCCGCAAAGAATTCCTCAAAATTCTTAAGTTTGTATTCAATCCCCCCTTCAAATAGCATGATTCAAAGTATGTGATAACTTATTTTTGATATATATATATATATATATATAATATTATTATAGTCAAAAAATTAAAAATTTTGGTTGGTTGGTCGGTCGGTACTGGGTCATGGGTCTAAAAAATATACATGTATTAAATATAATTTTATTTATTATAATACTGACCCTAACTATATATAAATCTATATTAACTAAAATTTTACTTTTTAGGCCTAACTATATATTTATTATAACACGGGTTCAAATAAAATATATTTCTATTAAATAGAATAAATTTATATAAAATAAGAAAATACATAATATTAATATAAATTCTTAATATTATAAAATTTTATATTAAGTATCAATAAGAATATAAATAAAAAATTAATTTAACTAAATATTAGTTATCCCGTGCTTCGCACGGGTTATAAGCTTGTAGTATATTATATATATTATAGTAACAATATAGATTGTGTATTTACTATCTTAGGCTAAGTCGAACTCTTAGCCGGAGAATTCAAATAATTATTTTATTTAAAAAACCTAATTTCTTCAATTCGATCCAAACTAATGAATTAATAAGGTTTCTCGGTTCTTAATATAATAATTTCTTCTCCATATAAACTTACCCTAATATCTTATATAATATATTAATTATTTTTATAGAAAAGATTTGGATAAGAAAAACTTTAATCCTCCCTCTCACAAAAAACATTCAAATTCACGATCTCGCTCCATCTCTCTGTGTGTAAAATCCTAATATTATCTCTACTCTAATATAATAATAATACATAATAATGTCTGATATATGATATGTCTCTATATAAATCTAATATAAAAATATTTTAATGTTTGAAATAAATTTTAAAAAGGTTTAGTAAACGAAATAAGATTCTTCGATAAAAAATCATAATTGTCTTTTCTGTCTGGATAACACTTCAGGCTGCTCCGGTTAGATTTAATTTGGATGTTGGACGACCTCAAAATTAAAGATAATTTTATAAGTTTCGCGTGAACTATAAAATCGTCTAAATCTAACTTCTGAAACTCAAACTAAGGCTCAAACAATGTATGTCATGCAAGTAACACAATAATTATGAATTTTTTTAATTTAAATTCAAAATAGCTCTTTAAATTCAAATTTATATATTAATAAGATATCTAATAGATTTTGAGTTATAATATGAAGTAAGGTAAAAAAAAATATAATCATTAGCAATCTTAATAATAAGTATAAGTTATAAATAATTAGTATATAATATTATGTAGTGGTTAAGAATCGATCGTTTGAATTTTGATAGTATTTGGATAAGATCTTTCTTGATTTTAACTCGTGCAATGCACAAATATTTTATTTTAATAATTAAATTATTTATTTTAAAATTACAAATATTTTTATAATTTTAAAAGTTTTAATATATTATAATTATATTAGTTTTTTAACTTATTTAAATTATATATTTTTACATCAACTGGATTAAATATAAATAAGAAAATTATAGAATACAAAAAATAAATATGCACATCAAACAAAATATAAATTTATATTATTAATACATATAAATATAAAATTTTGTGATTCGAAATATCATGAACATGATTTTTTAATATATCAAACAAATATTTAATATATTTAAGATTATACATATTAAATTTAAATATATATTTGATAAGATCCCTATTCTGTTCTTTATTGAATCAAACATTTTTTCTCATATATAAATTGATTAAATTTAAAAATGTATTAATATTTATTAATTTATATTATTTTTAGTTTTATTTTTATTGTTTTATTTATCAAAAAACATGATTCAAAGTATGTGATAACGTATTTTTGATGTAGTATTATATATAATATAGTAACAAAATAGAATGTATATTTAATATCTTAGGTTAATGTTGAACTTTTAGCCGTGGAACTCAAATAATTGTTTTAAAAAATATATAATTTCTTCGATTTTGATCCAAACTAATAAATTAATAAGTTTTCTGAATTTTCAATATAATAATTTCTCGTGTAAGTGTAATTGATTCTCCGTATAAAGTTACACTTATATCTTGTATAATATATTAAATATTTTTATAGAACAGATTTGGATAAAAAACTTTCATCCTACCTCTCATAAGGAAAATTCACGGCTTTCCTCCATCTCTCTGCATGTTAAATCCTAATACTATATTTACTCTAATATAATAATAATAATACATAATAATATGTGATATATGACATGTCTCTATATAAATCTAATATAAAAAGTATTTTAATGTTTTAAATCAATTATAAAAAGATTTCCTAAACGGGTTTCTCTCTATATAAAAGGTTTTCTCCATCAATTATAAAAAGTTTCTTCCGATAAAAATTCGTAACTNGAATTCGTAATTGTCTTTTCTCTCTATATTACGGGCTTCTGCCGTTGGATTTTAGATGTTGCACCATCTCAGAATTAAAGATAATTTGTAAGTTTCGCGTGAGTCATAAAATCATCCAATTCTAAATTCTGAAACTCAAAATATGACTCAAACAATGTCTGCCCTGTAAAGAGCACAATAATTACGATTTTCTTTTTAATTTAACTCCAAAATAGATCTTTAAATTTAAATTTATATATTACTAAGATATTTAAGAAAATTTGAGTTATAATATGAAGCGTGGTAAGAAAAAATTATAATTGCTAAAAATTTTAATAATAATTATAACTTATAAATAATTAGAACATAATATTATGTAATTATTAAGAATTGATCATTTGACATTTGGTAGTATTTGGATAAGATCTCTCTCACTATTANTTAAGAAAATTTAAGTTATAATATGAAGCGTGGTAAGAAAAAATTATAATTGCTAAAAATCTTAATAATAATTATAACTTATAAATAATTAGAACATAATATTATGTAATTATTAAGAATTGATCATTTGACATTTGGTAGTATTTGGATAAGATCTCTCTCACTATTATTATACTAAGGATATAATGATATAATTTAATCTTTTAGTTTTAATTTGACAACTAACGAAAGTTAAAGCAAATCTGATGATTAAGAGACCTCCTAACAGTAAATCTGAGTACGCAGCGAATATATAGCGCTATAGCCTATAGTATAGATCTTGTAAACACTAGTGCAAACGAATTATTGCTACGTGTTCGAAGAAAAAGTTTTATAAATGTCCAAGACATATAGACATATAGGTAGCTACTAGGGTCCACGCTGGCGTAACATTCTATTGCTGCAGCATAAATTATTTTTGGAATTATNGGGAGCTACTAGGGTCCACGCTGGCGTAACATTCTATTGCTGCAGCATAAATTATTTTTGGAATTATATATCATATATTGGAGAATAATTAGCACCTAGTGTAGCTCACAAGGTACCTGCTTCCAAACGCGCTTAGCTAGAGTGATTGTATTTACTCCCTGCCTTTCACCCAATTATTTACGGTGGGCATGGGCATGGGCATGGGCACAAAGGTTAAAAAATATATATAATAATGATGAAAAGTGATAATAATTGTGGGATCAATCAATATTTAATGTATAAAGTGAGTATAGTGGAGAAAAATAGTGGATGTAGTTGATTTTTATATTATAAAATTTTATTATTTTTGATAAATTTTGAAATATAAAAAATTGATAGGAACATCTCAAAAATTAAAATATAAAGAAATGGATGAAACAGAGGTAGTATATATTATGAATACACTTTCGATCTTGAGAATTAACAAAATTCACGCTGTACTACGACTTTGAAGCCTCAAGAAAGAGTATGCACAGAAATTCATAAATATACGCGTTCATACTTTATTTTTTTTGCTAAGCTTATATGCGCGTTCATACTTTGATTAAAGTATTAAACGCATTAGCAATAATAATCAAGTTACAATATTTTAATTAAATGCATTCTTGTAAAAATTAAGTATATAAAGCTAATTTTAAAGCTACAACGGCTTTGATAGGTGACAGAGAGGATTAAGGGTATACAAATTATATTTAACGGACAGGGTTTAGGGTTTTGGATTTAATTTTTTTTACTGTGGAAACCCGCAACCACTAATTTTTGAATGCGTACTGGGTAAATCCACGTGCTCACGGAATAGCCTGCAAACAACGTGAACCAGGTAAATCGCACAAGTGCGACAGACTCTGACCCAAAAAACATAATCACAAATTCTCCTCTCGTAGGATTCGAACTTGTGACCAAGAGGTTGGATTTAATCTTCGTTTACTCTGTCGCAAAATTACACACATATCGCTTTGTCTATAGTGAACGTACATTTTTACCTAAAATATAACATAGATAATTGATATAAGAAATGATTTTTTTTCAATTATAAATAATGTACGGTGTTCTAAAATACTACTGCTTTTTCAATTAATCTCGTATCGATTAAGTAGAAATTGGATTAAAGAACGTTATTTTTAAAATCAATTAAAAATCGAGTGAGACAGAAAAATCGGTTGAAACGATAATAATTCGGTCAAAGTCATATTTTTTTAAAAATGTTGAAATTTTAAAAAATAATATATTTATATTAAAAATTTACAATAAATATGATTGTATGACCCTAAATCCTTCATAAATCTCAGACACTCTCTCAAATTCCTATTAATTATATATATTATGTAATAACCACTAAGATTGATTATTAAATAGTGACCAGTTATTAGGTATAAATCATTTAAATACTAATGATAAATAATTTTTTTTGTAAATCTTAACACCTAAATATATATGGACTAATGATAAATGGTATTTTATATATATAAATTTTATGACAATTTGATGGTGTTTAAATATCAATATATATTATTATTTATAAAGTTAAGTTATTTCTGATTAATGTTTCGATTAATTACTGATTAGCTGATTAATCACTATATGGTACGTTCACGGATTAATTCTGAATCTCGTCTTTTAGAACACTAATAGTATATAAAAACTCTTTGGGAGAAAAATTATTATTTCAATTGGAAGATTAGATTTAAAATCTGGTATTAAATAGTATACAAAATACACTCATTGGAATATTTAATAGGATTTTAGAAATGAATATTTAAAAATATTCAAACTCTAAATTGTAAGTTGACATAGTTTATTTTGATGTAATTTAGTCATTTAACCAGAAGTTCTTAGGATGAAATGGGATATAGCGTCTGGTTCGTTAAATTTTAAATTTGTCAAAGGAATTCCAAATTTCAAAAAATTTATAACTATTTAATATAAAAATATTAATAATTTTTCGAATTTAATTATGTAACTTATAGTTGCATAGTTAATTTAAGCCAATTCTAAATATATATTTCAATTATCTTGTAATTTTATATTTGTCACTTGGTTACAAAAAAAACTTTAAATTCCTTATATGTAACCATAAAATTGATTAAACAAACGAGATTAGAATCTCATTTTAATTCATGATTATTATATACAACTTTAAACTCTTTTTCATTATTATTGTTATAAAAAATATGGGATATTACATAAATTCTGAAATAGGAGCGCAAATAGTACATAGAATATAATTATTAGATTAAAACATATATTTTGGATTAGAAAAACCCATTTTTTTTTAAAATAATAAAGTGTTGTTGCACATAAGAACTGAACTGAACTTTGATGGTCGGGAGTTGCACATAAGAACTGAACTTCAATTGTCGGAAGTTACTTCACAAAAATCCTCAACTAGTTGAACATGTGAGCTAAGGGCAAAACATTTAGACATATTATATTAGAAGCTTAATTTACTCATTCATTACTTTTTGTAATAAGCAAAATCAACACGTACTGCAACATAAACTTCCCCGTTATGCGGGTACAACAAAGATATAATCGGTTTGAAAATGGTCCTAAACAATATCTCGGTATGATTTCCGAATCTTATCACGTTTTGAAGAACCAGCATTTATTTAAGTATTTATATACTGCAAATCTTTGAATTACACTACTATAATACATATCCGTACTCAGGCCACCACACTTCCACTTCTCTCTCGGCATTACTCGATCTGCATATGATCAGTACGTTGATGACACCCTAACCGCAATTTTATTTGTATCACAAATTAGTTGAGGTCTTCCTTAATCACACTAGTCAGGTTGCATCGTTCAGAAATTAAATTATTTGGCAAATTAATACTCGACAAATAAATATTCGATAAATAAATACTTTTTTCGATCTCAAATTGATACAGTCAATATTTTTCTAATTTTATTCATTGATATCCAGAACATTCAGTTGTCCACGTTTAAGTGTATATATTAATAGATACACACATTATCGGAAAGATGAGCGGGAATAATGGTGGAGACAAAATATATTGAAATGTTGAATTAAGTACATCATGTCCAAGAAAAACCTTGCGTGTGTTGATATAAAAATAAAATTCTAGTTTGTTCGAGGAGAATAAATTTAAGTTTACTTATATTAATCTATAACATATTCATGTACGGGCGAACCAATATATATAATTGATAAGCTGGTAAGTGTAAGGCTTGAATACATGTGTGAGTATGTATAATAGAATATAAATGTATACGGAGACTGAGAGAGAAGAGGAGAACACAGCAGTAGGAATGAATGTTTTATTGAAAAGTGGGGGAGAATATATGTACTGCATACTACAACTAGGTAAATAATGAAAGGAGTGGTAGATGGTCGGGTTAAAAGCAAAAGAATACAGTTCTATTGGGAATGGAGTATTGAGTCTTTATCGTAAATGATTGCTGCTGCTGCACAAACACAGAGACTGACTCAAATGAAAAAAGAGACTTGCCTTTGCTAACCTGTGTGCTCAGGTTCACATGGATTCCTCACCCCTTTTTCACCATTTTACTGCCATATGCAAACATATATATTCTTGCTAGCTCACATGTAATTGTACTCCTAGCGGCGTGTTAGAATATAATATAAGATCTCAATAAATCATACTCCTAGTAGTAGCTTAAAGTTTTAGCAGAACTGAGAACTTAATCCGGCTAATTAATATGCAATCGGCATATATTGATATTTAATATTTTACAGTTCGAGGGTTAAATTGATTTATAATTTTTAATCAACTGTTTGGTATGCAACAACTTGGTAAATGACACAAAAACAGCTCATGGTCTAGGACTAATTTTAAAACTACAATAGAGTAAGAGGTCCAGAAAGGAGTGTTAGAATAAGGATGTCGGACAATTTGTATGGAGGAGTATTGTATACGTATCATACTCATAATTGATTTATTGAAGCGTATAATAATTAATATAAAATCAAATCAAATAATTTTAGTTTTCCAGGACTTTGATAAATGTATTATGATATAGTATAGTCCTATATCTGTTAACCAATCGAAAGAAGCTTGTTGTCTCCTAAATGATGCAAGTAGGAGTAGTTTATAAAGAATTCTGAGCTAGCTAGTTGTATAACTGTGTATCATAGGTTAATGCTAAGAGAGAGCATCAATTTCACAATCTTCAATACCTGTAACATGTATACTACACACACTCACGTGTATGTTTGTACACAAACATACTTTTATGCATATGTATACGCATACGCGGTAGAGTCTCTATAAAGGGACGAACACAAGCCTCTCCCTTCTTCTATTTATCCTTCACCTTTCCTTGATCCTTCTCTCTCTCTCTCTCTCCCTCCCTCCCTCCCTCCCTCCCTCCCTCGATCTCTATCTCTCTCGCCCTCTCTCTCCCTCCCTCCCTCCCTCTCTACAAATAAAGATAAATACGAATATATATGGCATTGGAAACAGTTGTTTTCCAGCATGACCCGTTTAGGAGTACATACGGGTGTGAAGATTTTAACACAACGGATGATTCAGGAGATGTTTACTACAAGGAATCAGGCTTCTTAGGTCATTTTAACCATTCTCATACTAGTCAACAACACAAGAATAATATTGTCGATCGCTATAATGTCAACAACATGATCTCTCCTCCTTCCATGGTTCAAACCTACATCAAAGATTCTTCCCCTAAAGATCAAAAAGACATATTCACCACCGACGGATTCTTCACCGAATCCTACCCTCCTCCAGGAAAACTCTGTGCCGCCAGCAACCGGAGAAAGAGAAGGCGTGTCAAGGCATCAAAGAACAAAGAAGAAGTAGAGAACCAAAGAATGACTCACATTGCTGTTGAACGTAATCGTCGCCGGCAGATGAATGATTATCTCTCTGTTCTCCGATCAATGATGCCCCCATCCTATGCTCAAAGGGTAATAAATATATATATAAATCATTTAACTTATACTATACCTTACATGACCTTTTAATCTAATCATGTCCGAATCACTTGCTTTAACTTATTTTCGGCATCAC
>QRFB01005127.1:8386-37880 GCA_008931105.1 Oenanthe javanica
TTCACTAGAAATCAATTAGTCTTATTGATACTGATAGTTATGATCTTGAATCTTTAAGTTACAAATCACTGGGGCATGAACAACTTTGACTTGAACTTCTTCCAATGATTTCTTCTTTGTTTGATCATATTTAACATGTTGAATTGTATCAATTACTTTGTCTTCATTTGTANTAATATTGATTTCTTTGTGGCTTCATGTTCTTGATTGTCTTCCAGTTAAGTATCTTTTCTTTTAGTTGAGTTACATAAGTTATAGTGTTACAAGTTTAGACACTCTGCCTTTTAATATGTATCTGTCGATGGAGAAAATAGAGTACAACGGCTGCTAGCTAATCAACGGATATTTTAGAATCGATAAAAATTCTATTACCATAGATGGGTAATTACATCCATTGAGTAATGAACAATTTATCAATCGATAGGTAATTACCAGGGTAATTATTTGTCGATAGATAAATATCCATCAATATGAATATATTTTATCAGTTGATTAAATATATCCATTGATAGCTGAAAAATATCCATTGATAGTTAACACAGTTATCAATTGATTCTTTAGTTTCAACAGATAAATATGAACAATGGCTACATACAACTAAATATAACTTAGTAGACATTTTAAGCAAAAGTTAAGTGAAATTGAGCATACCTAACTCATAGACTAATCTATTAAAAGTAGATTCATCTAGAGGCTTGGTAAAAATATCTGCAAGTTATTGTTCACTAGGGACAAAATGTAATTCTAATATACCATTCATTACATGTTCCCTAATGAAATGATACCTTATGTCAATGTGTTTGGTTCTGGAATGTTCTACAGGATTTTCTATTATTGCAATGGCACTTTTATTATCACAGAGAATAGGAATCTTGTTCATATTGAACCCGTAATCAAATAATTGATTCATCATCCATAATATTTATGCACAGCAACTTCCAACAACAATGTACCCAGCTTCTGCAGTTGAAGTTGATACTAATTGTTGCTTCTTACTGAACCATGACACAAGTTTGTTTCCTAGAAATTGACAGGTGCCTGTAGTATTTTTCCTGTCTATTTTGCAACCTGCATAATCTGTATCTGAGTATCCTGTTAGATCAAAACTAAAATCTCTAGGATACCAAATACCTAAATTTGGTTTACCCTTGAGATATCTAAAAATTCTCTTAATAGCCACTAAATGAGATTATCTAGAATCAGCCTGAAATCTAGCATGCAAACATGTAGAGAACATTATATCTGGCCTACTAGTAGTTAAATATAAAAATGAGTCTACCATGCCTCTATAACTTGAAATGTCCACTTTAGCTTCTTTAGTATTCAATTCAATCTTAGTGGCAGTGGCCATGAGAGTTTTTATAGAAGAACATTCACTTAAGTCAAATTTCTTCAACAAGTCTTGAACGTACTTTTTTTTTTTTTATAAAAATACCATCCTTAACCTATTTAACTTGCAAACCAAGAAAGTAGGTAAGTTCTCCCATTATGCTCATTTCATATTTATTTTACATTAGTTTGGCAAACTTTTTGCAAAGTCCCTCATCAATTGAGCTAAATATAATGTCATCCACATAAATTTGAATAAGAATAATTGAGACATTACCATTTTTAATAAATAAAGTTTTATTAACAGTACATCTTGTGAAGTGATTCTCAATGAAAAACCGAGATAAAGTGTCATACCAGTCCCTTGGTGCTTGTTTCAATCCATAGAGTGCTATGTGCAGATAATAGACAAAGTCAGGGAAATTTGGATCTTTAAAACCAGGGGTTGTTCCACATAGACTTTCTCTTCTAATTCTCCATTCAAAAAAGTACTCTTCACATCCAGCTAGTAGACTTTGAGGTTAACATGTGCAACATAGGCTAGAAATATCCCGATTGATTCTAATCTTGCAACTGGTTCAAAAGTCTCATCAAAATCAATTCCTTCCTCTTGTGAATAGCCTTTTGCCACAAGCCTAGCCTTGTTTCTAGTCACAGTACTAGTTTCATACATCTTATTCCTAAATATCTATTTTGTACCAATTACTGATCTATCTTTTGGTTTGTGCACCAGCTTCCATACTTTATTTCTTTCAAATTGATTGAGTTCCTTTTGCATAGCTAATACCCAATCAGGATCTTTGAGAGGATCTTCAACTCTTTGAGGTTCTTCTTGAGATATGAAGTTGTTATACAAACACTCATTTTGAGTAGCATTTCTTATTTTGACACCATCTTCTGCATTTTCAATGATTAATTCAAATGGATGATTTTTTGCCCATTTTCTTTGTGGAGGCAAATATTGCCTTGATGATGAGGCTTCAAGATCATTGGTATTGAAATCAAAATGATTTGAATTTGAGGATTTATTTTGAAACCCTTCCCCTGAGTTGGATACCCTTAAAGTAGAGTGTTGATTATCCATTGAGGGGTTATCAATTAATGCATTATCAATTGATGAAGTTCTCTCAATTGATAAATTATCCATTGATTTAGAGACGTCAATTGATGTTGGATTTCTGACTACTTGAGAGTTTGTAGGTTCCACCTCTTCATCACTATCCACACCATTGGTTTCATTTTCAAATTGCAGTGTATCATGATTTCCTTCATCAAACAAGTCTTGAATCTTTTTATAATCAAATACTACATGTACATATTCCATAATAATGTGTAGTCTGAGATTATAGACTCTGTAGGCTATGCTTGACAATACATACCCAACAAATATAGCTTCATCAGTTTTGGCCTCAAACTTTCCAAGATTTTCACCTTGATTTCTCAAAACATAACATTTATAGCCAAAGACATGAAGAAGCCCCACTTTTGTCTTTTTGTCATTCTTGATCAATTGATATGGAGTCTTTCCTTGAGCTTGATTCACTCTGAAGATGTTTTGAATATAGCATGTTGTATTAATAGCCTCAGCCCAGAAATAGGTTGGTAATTTATCATCTTTTAACATAGTTCTAGCTGCTTTAATTAATGTTCTATTCTTCCTTTCAACTACCCCATTTTGCTGAGGTCCCTTGGTGCAGCTCAATTGATGATTCCATTTTAGACTTGAATGATGCATTCCTTTGTTTTTTGTTCTGGCAAGCATCATAGAGTCCATCTTTGAGAAATTTCATTTGTGGTAAACCCCTCATTTGGTTTTTCTTGACCAACTGATTCATGGCTTTGAAATTCAAGTGAGCTAATTTCTTATGCCACATCCAACTTTCATTTGTACTTACTTTTGAGAGAAGACAAGTCATTGAATTTGCATTTGTATAGTTGAAGTCAGCTATGCACACATTTTCATTTCTGTTCCTAGTCATCACTAGGCTCCCATCTTTCTTATTGGAAATTATGCATGCTTTAGTTGTGAAACAAATTTATTTTCATTATCACATAGTTGACTGATGCTCAACAAATTATGTCTTAAGCCATCAACTAATATAATAGGTTTAATGATGACATTTTCAGTTGAAATCAAGCCATATCTCATGGTGTAACCCTTGCTATCATCTCTAAAAGTTACTCCAGGGCCAGCTCTCTTATCAAACTTTGTGAGAAGGGATTTATCTCTAGTCATATGCCTAGAACACCCATTGTCCAAGTACCAAAGATTCCTCCTTTTTCCCTGCATACATCCCAAAACAATCAAGTTAATTTTGGTACATAAGTTGCCTTGGGTCCTTTCTTATTAGCTGCTACCTTTGGTTTTGTTTCCAACTTTTGTACCTTTGGTTTAGGTGGTTTTCCTTCCACTTCAACCTTGGGTATTAGTTTCCTCACCTTAGGATTATCAGTGCCAATACTTGGAACATTCATGCTTGTAGAATTAGAGAAATTGGATACATGAATATTGGTATTCATATTCCAAGGCATAGTAGGCATATTCATGTTAGCAAATGCAAGATATGGATTAAACATATAAGTCATCGATGCATATTGAGCATGAATAGCATGAGGAGTAACTAATTGAGGTAAAATAGAATTTGCAGACATAATAGGTATAACATGCATATCAGATTTGCAATGCACAAATAGATGATTTTTACTACCATATTTAACACATATTTTCCTAGGAGCATACATGTCAGGTGTGTAGTTATTGTGCTTATTGTGACTACCTTACCATTTTTATTCTTTTTCTTTTTCTCATTAGGCTTAATTTCAGGCTTTATCTTTTCCAATTTTTCTTTCAATTAGTTCTTGGATAAATGCCCTATGTTAGCCTTCTCAAATTTATTTTGAGGTTTAGAGGAGTTACATTCCCCTATAAATTTAACAGGTCTATTAAGCTTGGTTTTTAAAGTAGATTGTTTAGCAGTTGATGGTTTCTCAATCGATGGATGATTATCCATTTAGTCAACATCATTATTCTATGGATAATCCTTACTAGTTGATTCGGGATTAACAATCATTTGCTCCTTATCCAAAACTTTATTTTCATCAATAGCTAATCTCTCAAGAGTTTCAGAAAACATGGTGAAAGAGTTTGTTCCATGAATGTCATTCAACATTTTGCTAGATTTACTGGACCTGTTCTATTTGTCAATGATTTAAAGTTCTACTTTTAACTGTTCCTTCAAAGTTTCTATCTTCTTTTTACACTCACTAATTCCTCTCTAGCATCTCTATTTTCTACCTTGAGTTTGTCCATTTGCACTAGCTTACTCTCTAAGTGTATGTTCCTTTCAGTTAGAGAATCTATGGTGATTTTGATTCTAGTGTTTTCTTTATTCAAGGACTTAAGAGTGATATGCAAGTTATACAATTCATTAGACATTTCAGTAATTGTAGTATTGCATTCATCCTTAGATAACTCAGATAGATTTGTAGAAATTACCTGATTGCTAAAGGAACTAGCTTCTTAATCATCATGGTTGGCAATAAGTGCAAGGTTAATGCATTCCTCTTCTTCAGAATCATCTTCAGCAGCCCAGTCCTTTTCTTCTGTTATAAAAGCCTTTTCTTTCTGTTTAAACAAATCAAAGTACTTCTTTTTACAGTCAATACCATCATTGTACTTCGATTTCTTATCCATTTTTAGCTTTCTGCATTCATTTAAAAAGTGACAAGCTAATCCATAGTTAAAACTTTTGAATTGAGTCATATTAACAAGATTTTTACTTTGTTGATTATCTCTATTAAACTGGGATCCAGGCCTTTGCATAGGATTCCTCTTGAATTTAAGTTGGGAAAATTTTCTTGATAGAAAGGCCAGATGATCATCTATTTCATCCATTTCATCCTTAGTATATGATTCATCATCTTCAACTATTTCTTTTCTTTTGCTAGTTGAAGATTCATCATATCTAGTGTCACTAACAGCTTTACTATGACTCTCCTTCTTCCCTTCTTTAACAGTAACATCTTCATAGGGTTCTGCAACTTGCTTATCCTTAGCCACCAAGGCAAAAGACTTTTCTTTCTTCTAACTCTTCTCAATCTCCTCATCTTGTTGTAGTTCCAACTCATAAGTCTTTAGGATTCCATACAACTTGTCAAGGGTATATTCTTTAAAGTCAGGAGATTTTCTTATAGAAATAGTCATTGGTTTCCATTCATTGGGTAAAGATCTCAAGAACTTGAGATTGGTATCCTCAACAACATATACTCTTCCATATAGTTTCAGTTCATTAAGAAGTTTTTGAAACCTACTATATGTGTCATTAATTGCTTCATCACTCTTAAAGTGAAAGGCCTCATATTTTTTAATCAAGAGTTGCATCTTATTCTTCCTTACTTAGTCAGTGCCTTCACATAGAGTTAGAAGAATATCCCAGACTTTTTTAGAGGTTGTACATTTGATAACATTGTCAAACATATCCTTGTCAAGACCATTAAACAAAATGTTCATAGCCTTTTTATCCTTGTATACTTCTTCTTCATCCTCATCTGTGTATTTACTCACAGGTTTTGGAATAAGCTTGTCTGGTGCTTGAATACCATCTGCATTCACACTTGTAACTATTTTCATAGGTACATGTGGATCTTTCTCTATACAGTTAACATAGAATGGATCAATAGATAACAGATGCAAGTGCATTTTGACCTTCTAAGGAAAGTACTCATCTTTTTCAAGAACTAGAATCTTCACCCCTGTGTCTTTTTGACCCATACTTGATGTACTTAGATCTTAACTTTCTGTATATTGAAAGCTAGGCTCTGATACTAATTGTTATTCTCCCTTAGTACAAGTTTGTAGATGGGGGGTTGAATACAAACTTAAGAATTTTGAAGAATTTTTGTGGATTCATGTTTGTATTTAAATGTTTGACTAATTGAAAATTAAGACTGCTAAGAAAACTTTACAAGATAGAATTAAAACTAAAATATTCGAAAATAAAACACAACTTTTAAAATTACTAGTGGATTGGTTTTTCTAAACTTTTCTTGTTCTGTGATATTTTCCCAAACATTGCTTCTATGAACTACCAACTATATATATAATAGTTTATATTCTAGTTCTATTTTTCTATCGATAGATAAATGTATAAAATACATTTTACAAGGCGTTCACTTAAATAGAATGTGGCTTCTTTTTCACAGTCTTCTTTGAACTTTGTTCTCTTCTAAAAAAGCCTTTATTTTGATCTTCTTCTTGAAGACTGTGTTCCTTTTAAAGCCTTCACAATCCTGACATGACTGTCTTCCATTGATTCAGTTTCTATTAAGATTCCATTCCATTTATCTTTAACCAATTTAGGAAACCCTGATCAATTGATAATTACTATGAAGCTTATCAATCGATCCCTCTTTGTTATCCATCAATGGATGTGTTATCCATTGATACATCTATCAATGGATATTTGAGTATCCATTGATGCCTTTATCCATTGACTATCTTCATGCATATACATTTGTTGATGGTGATCCGTTGATGGATTTTGACTTATGCATCGAACAACATTCATATCCATTAACCTCTTTATCTGTTGATCACTTCACTTGTGAGATTTCTGACTTAGAATATTTACATTTCATCAGTCATTCTTCACATCCGTTGATGAGCTATCAATTGAAGTCAATAGATATCAGTTGAGTAATACATGGTCATCCATTGATGAGTTACAATCAATTGATAATAAGAATCCTGAATCAACTGCTACAATCCAATTTATCAGTTGATTAACAACAACTTCAACTGATAATTGGTTCCCTAGTCAATGGATATTTATAAGTCATATATCCATTGACCAGTTACAAGATATTGAAATATATATTGTAATTCTAAAAACTTGTAATCATCAAATCTCATAATTCCTAACAACATTTTAACACGTACATTCTTGTTTTAACTATTTAACACCTTATGCTAGTAGGATGTCTTCTGTAATTTTGACATGTCACGTATCTCATCAACTATGTCAAAATCATGGAAAAATTATTCTTTATCGTTTTCATCTATCAGTAAGTCATAACAAGTCATTGGAGTTTAAAGTTTTATAAGTAAAACGAATATTTTCATGTAGTTGACGTGTAATGAATAAGAATATATTTATTGATTCGTTGATGTCGACAGGTTATATGTGGTTGCACGAGTAGTCTTTGAATACTTGTGTCCAACATGTCATTTGTCGCATGTTAGTAACTGTCGGTTTGTCTACTATCAACACATATTCTTCATCTGTCACAGCCCTCGGGATGCGTATAAATGATATGTTAGAATGATTGAGTTGATCGAAGAATTCCCTAAGCCCTACCAAGGCGTCGACCTATATATTTAATTCTTGTAGAACTTGTTGTAGGTCAAATGTCTGAAACTTTTCTTGTAATAAGTCATTTGTTGTCGTCGTCTAATAATCAGTGCTTCATACTTCATTTTATTTTCAACTACTTTAAAATTGTATAATAGATAGATTATGTTACAATGCCCCCCTGTGGTGATTTTAGGACAACTCTTAAATATGTACTATTGACAATTGAGGTCCCCTTAGTGTCTGAAGACCAACGTTCATGTCCTTTTGTCACATCACGTTTTCGTCGGCTTTCTGTGTTAGTGTCACTCTCTAATGTGCCTTTCCATCCCTGGTAACATCCAATGCTTGCACTTCATGTATGACTCATTGTATGTCATCAGCTACGCCATCCATGTTCTAATGTTGTACACACTTGCAACCATTTGTCGTGATGTCTCTTTGTTATTGAATTTACTTGTACTTATCTCTCCCTTGGATGCCTCATTATCTGATCTTCAGAAATTCATGTCAGATTCTACGTATTTAATCACAATTGAAGCCATGTCATCATTCCGTGTCTTCTGCCATGTTATTTGTCTTCTACCATCATTATCGAAATCTTATTGAACTTTAGCTTGTTTTCCACATACGGAACCAAACTATTTTAGCCATATTTTGAAGGGTTAATAGTTAAGTCAATATAATTTTGGATGTGGTAGATTGTTAACAAAGTAGTAGGACCAGTAGTAAAGTTAATGAACAAATATGAAAAAGAAGCTAAGGAACGAAAACACAAATCATATGTGACGTCGAAAATCCCTTGAGAGGGACCCAACCGAAAAATCCACCATAATTAAGATAAAGATTAGTTATAAGTGATTTGAATAAGAAGACAAGTACACAATATGTACTCGTCAGCTATATGTATGATATTCATCGGTTGTGTATATGTATTGTATGGTGATAAAAGTTGTAGAAGTTATGCCCCATGTTTATCTTCACTTTAGCATGTATTTATAGATGTTATCCATCATTCCTACAATACTATTTTGGCAGAGATACTTGTTGATCAGGTTCCACCATTGTAGGGATGATTGCTATCTTTTCTCTTATATTTTAGAAGCTGTTGGTCGACGGGTAGACTGGGTCTCGTAACTGTTGCATTCCTGTCAGTGTATTATGTACTCGTTAGTTGTCTTTCTATTCCTATTTGATCGGGTTAAGCATTGAATTAATCAATTATTTTGTAAATTCATTATTGCTACTTAATATTCTTCTAGTGATCACCTTGTTTGTTTATTGGCCAGTCATTTCATCCACTCATACTTCATTCATCAGCCTTTTGTCTACTCGTAAGTTATCAATTTGACTTGTAAAGTTTTTTTAATAATAGAGTGTCTTATTTTAGTTGTTAAAATTGGGTCAGATGCTCATTTAATTCACCAAGAAATTGAATGGGTTTCAATGATGTCGTCAGTTGAAGATTCTTAGAGGTTTACTTTAAGTCGAAGAATACAGATTTTATAGTAGGCATAGGCCAAAGTTGCATAAGTAATGATCATCCTTTAAGATCGATTTGAAAGGGGTGGTGTTTCTTGTGGTGTTTGTGGGATATAAAGGTACCTAACTTCAAAATTTTAATTTGATTTTAATTTTTTTTTCTATAATACATTGAATGTAGAGAGGGTCTGTCGTATTTTGTAATAAAATGATATTATGTAGAAATGAAGTTAAATTTGCAGAAAGAAAATATAGAAGACTATCTTTAAATCCTGAATTTTTTGTATTAGTTTACTTTAGTTAAATGAGTGTAAAGGTAGTGTTAAAGGAGTGTAGGGGTAATGTTCAGATTTATAATATGTCTAAAAGTTACACCGAATTTGGTGTAATTTTTGGTGTTATGGTGTAGATTTTAGAGTTTGGTTGGAGATGGTCTTATTGACAATGACGGACTTTAAACTTCTATGTATTTTGTTGCATTTTACTATATTTTGTACTTTTCAAAATCTCACCCGTATAGAACACAATTTATTGATTTAGCCCCAACTCTGTGTAGATTCTAAGAATTCTTCATAAATTATTCCAAAAAATGAATTATGGATGTCATATAATTTCCTAATTACTTTCATATCTGTTATTCATACATACATATTCCCTATCATGAAATAAATGCAGTTTTAATTTTTTACACGTAATTTGAGGTATAAAAAGGTATATTTTTAACTTTTTATGAATATATTATATTATTATTCCTAAAAAATTAACATACACGAGTATCTTTTTTTGACACATCAAATTACTTGAAAAAAGTTAAAGCAACCTTGCGGATTTATACATTATATCTATAGGCATAAAACTCATTTCAAAAGGTGAGTTGGAGGGATATTATATACAATAATGAAGAGCCCGGAGAAATGTTACTACTATGAAGATGATGAAGGCCTTGCATGTCCTCTCATGGATGATTATGCCTTAACTGATTCTTCAAACTCTTTCTTTAATGGTGATCAAAATGGAGGTGGCATGAATCTTGATCCCGATGTGTTCTTTTCTGAATTGTCGGAACAAGAACTTCGCTACTCACCCAAGAAGAAGCCTTTCATCTCTAGGAATTATGGAAAAGGCAAGGAGCCGAAGAGGTTGTCTGCCAAAGTAAACCAGAAAAAGGAGGAAGGACTCATGTTACAAAAAACTTCTTATGATCAAATAGTTACGAAAGCAAAGAAGACTATTAAGATAGGTGCAAAGAAGGAAGATAATGGGGTGATCCAGAAGAAGTATAAATTGGCTGAAACAAGGAAGCCATTTATGTCAATGCCAATGAATGAGAAAGATTATGAGTTAAAATTGGAGGGAACAAAAAGGAAGCTCCGTGATTCGTATGACCATACTAATAACATTAAAAAACAGAGGACAACACAATTTATTTCTTTGCAAAATCTGCCTCCGATGCCAAATGCAAACAAGAAAAGCCTCAAAGAAAAGGCTAAGCCTAAGGTGAAAAGGACAACGAAAAACAAATTTGAATTGGTTCATGGAGGAAAAGACTGTTAGTTGGATAAGCTAATGATGTGCAGACAAGCAAAGTGGAACAGAGCGCCTGGAGATAAAAGGTGGTAATTTCTTGATTAGATTGAGTTGTAATATTTATATTTGACAAATGTAAACTATACTTGTGTAATCTGTATATTTATGATATAATATCTATTTTATGATTCCACCAATTTCCATTGTTTCATAGATTATAAACAGTACTAAATCATATTGTAGCAAAGATCAAGATAAATTTAAGAGATATAAACAATGATGTCTTAGGAAACACAAAAATTTAAGCATATATTCTAGAACTTTGTAAATCGTAGTAATAAATAATGACATTATTTCCACTTAAATTGAAGCATAATTTCCTTATGCATATACTTAAGCTTGAACAATATAGAAACATGTACAATAATCCATGCTTTCAGAATTTAACAAGGCATTCCTATTACACAATGTAGTAATCAGTACCTGGTAGACCTATTCATTATATGTTTGGTACCAAATTGTTTTCATACTTTCAGAACATATTACATGCATTGAAAGAGAAAGAAAGAGAGAGAGAGAGAGAGAGAGAGAGAGAGAGAGAGAGAGAGAGAGAGAGAGAGAGAGAGAGAGAGAGAGAGAGAGAGAGAGAGAGAGAGAGAGAGAGAGAGAGAGAGAGAGAGAGAGAGAGAGAGAGAGAGAGAGAGAGAGAGAGAGAGAGAGAGAGAGAGAGAGAGAGAGAGAGAGAGAGAGAGAGAGAGAGAGAGAGAGAGAGAGAGAGAGAGAGAGAGAGAGAGAGAGAGAGAGAGAGAGAGAGAGAGAGAGAGAGAGAGAGAGAGAGATTAGGAATATAGAGAAAGAAGACTCGTAGAAATATTGTTGGATAAGTTCTATGAGTATCTCTACTACCCAATATTAGGGATATTATGTGTCAGCTTAGCTGAATCTGGTGTTGTGTGCATTATCAATTCTTCCTACAAGATCCATTCTAATGTTTTCTTGATTTCAGTCAGAGAGCAATGAGATCAAGATTAAGGGATTCAATAATATTTGATGATACAACATCAAGGAGAAAAGAAATTCCAATGGTTTAATTGTAGTTTTATTTATGTAATGATTACAAGATCAAAACCTTGTATTGGGGGGACTCATTAAGAAGTGTGTCAAAACTATAAGTTTCATTTGCTCAAGGTTAATGCATATATCTCTTCTATATATAATGGCACAACAAGGTTTTTGGTGAGACATTTTAATCATGAGCCATTTTATTCATGACTTCTAATGACTAACTTGCCCTTTTTATTATTTATTGAAAAAAATGTTGTAAAAAGCAATTTAACATGGGTCTATCTACTAACTCACACATCTTTTTACCACTATACCACATTATCACATATGTTTTATACTATACTCATAATAGATGTGTGCATTAAGTGTGTCCTTTAAATAGAATTTATTACATATTTTGATAAATAGTAATTATTTTGAGTAATATTCTCTATGGTACCACTATACAATTAGTTTTTGTTAATGGTACCATCACATTTTTTACTCCTATCTGTGGTAACCATGTATATTTGATTTTCTACGTATGATACCCTTCTATTAAGTAAAAAGTAATATAATCAATTTCAGACTGAAAAACAAATTGTATATTTGAAATCTAAAAAATATATGAAGTAGACATTCAAATCATATAAAACAGAGTTAAAATAGTAATATATATATAAATTTCATAACTAAACTTTTATCATTAATATCTCACTCATTTTACCTCCGTTTTACATGATTTTAAAGCTCATTTCATGTATCTTTTCACAAAAATTTCAAATATAAAATTTGTTTTACAGTATGAAATCGATTCTATTATTTTTTATTAATTTTTACATAAAATAAGGGTATCATACGTAGAAAAAATAAATATACAGGGTTACCACAGATAGAAGGAAAAAATGTGATGATACCATTAATAAAAGTCAATTGTATAGTGGTATCATTGTTGAAGGTATATGATGTATAGCCCAGCTGCATACTTCCAAGAAGTAGGAGATAATTGAATAGGCGCAATTTCATACTGGGCGTAGATGTCCCTAAAGAAAGGGTGTAAGGGCACGCCTAAACCAGCTTACACTAATTTTGGAGATAAAACAATCTGATGGATGCGAAGGTCAGGGATGTGGTCGAATCGATGGGGCCGCTCAAGTTAAGATGGCGTAGGTACCCTCAACATCATAATACTTAGTGAGGTGTGTCACCTCTGCCCAAGTTTCCAAAGAAGTCATACCGACAACGCCAATCACTCATGACGTTTTCTAAGATCATATTTTTCTTTATCCGTAAGATTGGGCTCCTGTTGAGACCAATCTAGGTGAAGTTTATATTCTTCTACTAACCACTGTTCAAAAGGGATGGGTGATAGAGGGGGAGAAACATAGATGATTTCGTACTTAGAGGACGCACCCTCAACATCACAATGCTCAGCTTCTTCATCATCGGTGGTTTCATTATCAGACACTATAACTTGTTTGCATGGCCTTCTTCTCAAAGGCTCATTTTCCTCTTCGCTCATGGAGTCCTCCAAGTCCAAAGGGAACTGAGGACGCATCCTCGAATGAGGGGTGCCGGCTTCTGTATCTTGAGATTCAACTGGAGGTGGAGAAGGAGGAGGAGTTTTGACAGGAATGCTAGGGATGGAGGACTCGCCCTTTGTTAGAATTAATTCATCCGGGTGTTGGTTAAGGCGCACCAAAAATTGGTGAACTGTTGGTCCCTAATATTTTAAAAGGGGGTTGAATACAATATCTTAATTTTCTCGCGGAATTTCGGATTTAAAATATTATTTTAATTAATCACGAAATATTAATTTTAATGACATATTATTCAAGTAGAAGATATGATTTTTTAACTTGAAAAGTATTACAAAATTAATATGATGAAAGTGTATATAACTGATAAAATATTCTAGAACGATTTAGACATGAATTGTTTTAAAATAACAATTATAATTCAAATCAAAATAGAAAGCCTGTGAATATTACAATCAGACAAATTACTGAATTTGAATGTTTTTTCAACGAACGAAATATGAAGTACTAGTCTCATATTTATAGAGACAATAAGCTCTGTATGACTTTCTTGATCATGACATTTTTCAGACATTATTTAAGCCTGTGTGACTTTTAAAAAATACTTGTATGACTTTCCAAACACTTCGGTATGACCTTCAAAAAAGTCGGTATGACTTTTTCTTTCCTTGGTTCGGTATGACGTTTTATATATAGCTCGGTATGACTTTCTTCGATCGCTTGTATGATTTTATTTTATGATCTTGGTATGAACTTTGTGAACAAGAATTCGGTTTGACTTTTTTAACGCAAGCTTCGTATGACCTGTTTAATCAATCAATTCGGTATGAATTTTTAATAAAATCCAAAAGACTTATTAAAAATTATATCAAGTCATATCTTTTATAACAAATTAATTCTACTTAATTTAATTAAATAATTTATAATTAAATTAAACTCAACTAGAATTAATTTAATTAAATAATCAAATAGCTTTTGATAGTAAAATTAAAATACTATTTTTAACTTGTATAACCTTGTTGTCAGCACCGAAGTCTTTCCGTCTTTTGCTCTGTCATCTGTCATAAAACCACTTAAGCTAGATGATGAATATTTATTAAATTAGTTGACACACAAATGTACTGTCTGGTTCATTTGTGTCATACTAAAATAAATATTCTTCACCTTTTAACTATAAAAGTTATGATTTTATGTCCTTCTTCTGCTTTACTATCTTTCCTCTTTTGTTTTCTTCTTATGGAATCTTCGTGTAGTAGCCACTAAAAATCTTTTGTATCTTCTGAAATATTACTTCTTTATTTTTCACTGATGCTTGAACATATTAATGAACTTCTTCCAGTAGTGAGTAGCAGTCTTATCAGAATTCTTCTGATAATCTGATTTTTCATGTCTAGTTGTCTTTCTCCATCTTGATTCTTGTTATTATATTTATTATTTACTTATTTTTCTTATCTGAGTTGAGTTTTCATCTAATTATTACAAATAGGCCTAGTCATATGCCTTTCATGAACCTTCTTCAAAGTCTTTGGAGACAAAGGTCTGGTAATGGGTGTATGAGAGGTAGAGATCCCATATCTGGTATTAAAGTTATGGAATGGATGAAAGGATGTGTTAGGGATGCTGCTTCTGACCATATGCAAATGGATATAGAAATCAACATTAGTATAGTCAAGGAGGACACGCCCTGAAAAAATGAACTGGAAAAGACATAGTGTAATTAGGAGAATGACGCGCCTTGATATGATGTATAATTTTTGTCCTTATTAGCAAATTTCAGGAGAATAGATATGTATGGGGTCATTAGGGCCGATAGGCGTTGTGATAACTCGTCTTAAAAGGATTACTAGCCATAACCGGTGTTGGACTCTTAGTATAAAAAGGGGGAAGGTATTAGTCATTTGCTAAGTGTTCTGTAGTTTGTCGAGGGCGCACCCTTAGGAGGGTTGATGTTGAGGTTTATTCGTGCCAAGCATTAGTTATTAAAATATATTGTATAAATATCAATCAGTATCATGAATAAACACGCCAATTAGGGTGTCTGAAGGAAGGAGTGTTCTTTTTGAATTATAGTTAACTTGATTTACTTTGATTAGGTAACGGTGGTGTTTGGATACAATCTTTTGTTAAAGCTATAAATAAATAATTTGTATACATAGGGCGTGCCCTATATTTGTGACAATCTAAGATATGGTAATAAAATAGGAATGGTTGATGCTATAATGGGTTAATATAAAAAAAACTAATTAAAAGTGGTGTGATGGTGTTAGTCGTATGGGGATGCTTTGTGAGTATAACAATGTAAATTCTCGAAAAACATATAGATGGCTTTCATACATAGCAAAACAATATTTAGAATGTATACATACACATATAGGCGATGATCATAGATATATGTAAAGTTCTTTGCGATTTAAAGACGATTTTCTAGACCAAATTGGAAATGGAATGTTGCATTGAGTACGTACACACGAGAAGAATCGACTGACATGAAAATCTGGATTTTTGGCTGGAGAAATTGCTACCAAGAAGTTGGTGAAGCTTCGATGGAAATGGAGAACAATAGAGGGATGAAGTAGGATGTAGATGAAATTAAAGTAAAATATATATGAAGTGATAAAGAGAAAAGAAGTGGGAAGGTTTAAATAAAAAAGAATAGTGGGTGGTCATGTGACAGTAAGGTACTGGTTATAGAAACGTTTTTTGAAAAAGCATTATGATTGCAGCTATCTTATGTACATATATGTGTATATATAATTTGAAGATTAGCCTAATGAGAAGATCACAGTTGATATTTGGGGTTGTGTCTTTTCCAAATTATAATTCGAAAATATGACTAGTCGAAAGCACAACATGGATGAATGTTTTAGTTAGGATAGAACGGATTCGGGAGTAGGTGTCTAATCTTGTTCGAAGGCGCGTCATGGTTAGTGTAAAAGATTTTTGTTAGCCTTTAGTTAATTATGGTGACAAATATTTATTGAAGAAAGGAATCGATTCAAGGCCGCACCTGAGATAGAGATGTAGGAAGTGAGGTAAAGTCTATCAAGTATGTCATATTTTTCTAGACTTGGGGGGGTAGTTGTTACACCCAAAAAATAACCTATTAGTATTTTTAGGGGCTTCATCTCATTTGGGCTTGGGCAAGGTATCTTATGTTTTCTGGGCTAACTATAGGACGGAGAGGGCGCACCTCGGCTAGGTCGGGGAGGACGCGCCCTAGAGGTGAATAAGGATGATAATGGCTTCCTCTACAAATACTTGTCATTATTAATGAAGACCCTCCGGGGATTATTGTTAGAGGCCTTCTAGGGTTGATTATTGAAGTCCTTTGCTCCATATTCTACGGGTTTTCCTCGGCGGAGAGCTTTGGGTTGCAGCCAACCTCAGCTTGGAAGACCTTTTCCCTGTACTCAGGTGGGTTGTCGTCGTCTGGGGGCTTAGGATGCGTCATTCATTCGAGGTGGATCTAGTACTGACATCTAGTCAAGGTTCTGAGGAAATAGATGTAGTGAGTCAACTCGGCCTCATAGAATCCAAGTCCGAGTCTGATTCATGAAGTTCTTGGGCCTTATACTGGGCTTTGGACTATCCATACGAGCATTGATGAGGAGACCTCTTCCAACTAGATTTCTATTTCTGAATTATGGTTGAATAAGGGGGTGGATAAGGACGACCTCTCCTATCGGGCTTCGAAAAAGGAAAAGAACTACGCGGGCTTGATCCTGTATAAATAGATGTACGTAGGCACATTGTAGGGGATCAGAATTTCTAGAGCTAGCAGCCGCTGGAGAGAAAAACCTATTTCCTCTGACAAACAAAGCGATAGTGATTCCAAAACCTTAAAATCTCAGTCCCCAATTATTCACAAACCACTAGCTCCGGTGTTATTCAGTCTTGTTAGATCTTTTTTCTGGCAAAGAATCTCAATCTTTGTTGATTACCAGATTTCTCCATCAACACAAGGAATGACACTTTGATAGCTAATGATAGTAAGAATAACAACCTGTTTAACTGTTTTCATCATTCATGCAGTGTTATAATAAATGGCCTAGACACTAGGTGGGAGACAAATTCCCTGATTTGGTGCTTAGGCGGTGATAATCAAAATAAGGCGTTGTTGTGAAAATTGATCAAAATACATGTTATACAATTAAAATCAGAATTAGACGGCATAAATCGGGTAACTTAATAAAATAATTGAAAACAAGATGATATTTAATAAATAAGAATAATATATTTAAATTTTAAAAAATATTATATAAAGGAGAATTATTATATATATTATTATATAAATAAACAAAAATAGAATATAAATTATGAGTTATTAAAAAAATTTATGATCAATATTTGTAAGTGGTTTTAAAATGTAATATTTTGTAGTTAGTATAATTATAAAAATTAAAATAATAATTAAATGTATCTGATTAATGCTCCAATTAATCTCCGATTTATTGATTAATCGCTAAAAGCCCTAACACACCTAACGATTTTTAGAACACTGCATTTAGAGGTTTCCTACATAATTTTCTAACTCAAAATTTAAGGGAAATGACAAAAAAAAGTGCTCCAACAATGTTCAAGTAATTCCTTAAATCATTAGGACGCTCTATTCATTCCTTATTCTTAAGTAATCTATCTTTTCTCATTAGTGGATCTCCGAGAGACTCTCTCTATATAGGTTCTTGAGTTGAAAACTAAAGGGTCATGGTTGAAGTAGAGTTTCAAGAGAATCTTGGAGGCTCTTTATAAAATTAAGAGTCTCTTCTCTCTCCTATATTTTAAGAGCTTACAGATGACTCTTAACTAGTTTTTATTAAAAAGAAATCATTCCCTTCTTATCGTGATTCTAGGCATCTTTATCTCGTTTCTAGTAAAAGTTGTTCTTTGGTAAATGTCTCTTTCCCGAAAAATTGACTAAACCGCCTGAAACAGTCTTTTCTTGTTATTAAAGCCCAAGTCCCTAGCGTAAACACTAAGCGAGGATATAGAGGACTTCCCAAGCGGATAGTCTGATGGATACGAACGGTATGTACTTTCTCATATCAATATTTCAACACTATATATCAATGCATACTAGCGCTTCGAGCCAATGAGGCAGATCAAAGACGTAAATGATCCAAAGCGTAAAACACTAATGAGTGAAGTGGAATTGTCACGAAGGCTTGCGGAAGCATCGAACAATGAGTAATTTTTCACATTTCTAATATGCCAACTCTGCTTAGCGAAGCCTAGCAAGCAATGCATAGCTAACCCTGGGTTTTGTCTTCCATGACCCTTGCTCTAGACCATGGGTTAGTCATCTCTTTTTTAGGACGAGCGGTGAAACCGACGCACACCCAGTTTAAATCTCCCTAACTCCTCTTCTAGGAGAGTCCACCTCATCACAACACCTCTTATATACACCCGTGATGTGTTCTATTGGTCAGATTATGAAGCTGTATGAATAGTAATCATGATAACTCAACACTAGAACAAGACAAGTAAATAATACTACGCCTACACGGAAATCAAGAAGAAATGAAGATAAAGCAAATACAGTGAATCAAGACATTAGAAGAGGTTTTGAAGTCTATTACATGTCACTGATAGAAGTTCATTAATATGTTCATGCCTCAGTCAAGAATAATGTTTAAAGACTTTCAAGGTTTCAGAAGTGATAAAGATTCAATATAGAAGTGCCACTAGAAGATTTCAGTGTACCGGCATTGATTGAAGATAGACAGTGTTCGAAGCATAGGAATCTAGAAGAGTTGAAGACAGGGTAATGTAAAAGATTAAAGAAGAAAGCTGCAGTCTTGAAGTTACACTGAAAGAAGTTTGTTTATATGTTTAAGCATCAGTGAATAACAGAGAATGAAGTATTCAAGATTGTGGTGGTAATGAAGACATTGTTTAAGTACCAGAAAAGATTCTAGTGAAAGTACAGTATTTATTGATAGGCAGTGCTCGAAGAAAAGGAACAACTGAGGAAATATTAACTGACATTAATTGTAATTGAAGAATATTCTAATCAGTGTTAGTCTTCCGTGAACCAGACCAGTGCACAAGACGTCAGCACAACAAGAAAAGAATAGTCTCTACTTAATCAAGGAATCATTGACTAACAAAGAAATAATTACAAGGACTAATTTAAAGGTATTTCTAAAGTCAAGAAAAGTCAAAGTCATGAGAAGCTAAGGTCAAGTCAAGATAAATAGAAATCATTTGATTAAATTAGATTAAATATTATAGGTGCCCCCAAGGTTTCTAATATTCTAGGCACCTCCAAGAAATATTTGAAATAATTCCAAGTCAAAAGATTAATCTATACATATAGGCGCCCTCAAGAGTAATCTATAGTTTTAGGCGCCCCCAAGATGAAACTATAACTCTTGGCACCCCCAAGAGGAAACTATGGTTCAAAGCACCTTCAAAGTTTATCTAGAGTACAAAGCACCCTAAAGGTTTATCTAGCGTACAAAGCGCCCTCAATATCTAGAGCACAAAAAACCCTCAAGGTTTATCTAGAGCACAAAGCGCCCTCAAAGAGTATCTAGACTACAAAGCACCCTCAAGGAATATCAATGCTTGTAGACGCCCTCAAGATTGATCTACACTTCTAGGCGCCCTCAAGGCTCATCTACAGCTCTAAGCGCACTCAAGGTTGATCAACACTTACAAGTACCCTGAAGCTTCAATCTATTACTTGAAGCACCTTCAACATTTTCCTTTGTAAAAGTCTACACTATATAAACAAAATGACTCTCTCATTTTGAGTACTGGAAAAATATACAACCACACACAAAGATACAAAGAGAGAGAGAGAGAGAGAGAGAGAGAGAAGTTGGAGAAGAAGAGATACAAAGCCATACACATACTTTCTTCACCAGAGTTTTACAAACTAGCTGGTTCATTATGTTGCAAATATATAGGGCTATTATAAAACACTCTCTATGATATTGATTTCCTTTTGTACAAACACATAGTCAAACATTGTCATAGGAATCAGTCATATCTCTTTGTTGTATCGAAGAACTAATTTGTTCTTCGGAAACTTGTTCATTTAAAACCAGCTATAGCACACCCTCTGGGTTTATATATGAAAGATATATTTCCTGGAACTTGTATCATTAATTTACTTGCTAATTTTTTAGAACTTATATGTTTATTCACGAATACAGAAAATTAGTAAGTAGCTCTCCTAAATACTACAAATAACCAAACCCACTCTGAAGTAATAATTTATTTATCCGTAAATTTTGAAAAGAATTTAAATTATTGTTAGTATCGTATTCAACCCCCCTTCTACAATACTTCGGGACCTAACATGTTCCATGTTCCTCTTCCTCTCTCACCTTCCAAGATAGTCTACCTTATTACAACGCCTCTAATATACGTCTGTGTTACACTGACTCCTTGCCCTTCTTCTGTGCTCTCTTCTCCTAGCACTCTAGTCGAACAACTCCTAGAATCAGTATACGATATCTCTATTAAAGATATCCTCCCACCTCAGTCTTGGTCTCGCTCCAAAATTTAAGGATATGCATTTATCCCTTATTAGTTAATATAAGTCATGCCCTTACTTCATCAGCCATGTCTATCCATACATCATATGGATAAGCACATGTGTGCCTTCCACCTTGAACCCAGGTAGGCTTATATGTTTCTTCAACCATGACCCAATTTAGACTACAACCCCAAGCTTCATGAACTCTAGGACCATGGTTGTGTTGAACCCCGACCCTGTCTAACTACTAAGGAACTCTTCTACTATGCACCGAGGTTTACTAATATCATACCGTCTAGGTGTCCTTACGCCCTACGACCTGATTCCCCTGAGAACAAAGTGAGTTGCTAAACCACAAGTCCCTACTGTTTATCCACATGCTTCTTCTCTTGGTGTCTTTGGTCTCCATTGATCTAACTAAAACCCAACTTGTGCAAAGGACTCGTTAAGATGTCTGAACGCATATACTCCTTCTACTCAGGTGCTAGTTAAGAATGTATCATTCCCCAACCCTGACCTGAATGCAGACTACCACACTCCAGTTAGATACACCTTGAAACCATGACTCTCATATACCCCACCGTCCTTCATCCCTATAGACCCCTTCCGCCATATCGCTAATACCCAGCTCCATACGACCTCACTATCTCTGAACATTGTTGGAGTAGACACCGTTAATAGTGTACTAACTTACTAGGAACACAATTGTTTATATTTTATTTATAGATAAGTTAGAGACTCTTGGAGATGCTCTAAGGTTGTCCTAAATTATATTTTATAATAAATTATTACAACTCTCTCTCTCTTGCTATTATATATTATATTTTAGTGATGCATGTACTTTTAATTTAATAATAAAATATCAAATATGAAGTGAAGATAAGGAACATTGTTGGAGATGAGATTGCTTATTGTTGTGAGAGAAATTTGGTTACAACACTATGGAGGCCCTTTACTGAAATAATGGAACCAAGGTGATGAAAATAGTCAGGAAACAGCTTCCTAACCGAGATTCCAGAGAAGGTGAATGGTAGTTTTTGTGATGAAGGGACTGAGGTAGAAAAGATCGAAAACACAATGGTGTAACCACGGGATTACACGTGCCAAGTACTCCAAAGTGTCAACAAATACTGGAGTTTTCAATGCTCTCCTCCCTCTAAGTATTTTTTTGAATCCTTTATTAGTTTCCTACATACCCTATTTATAGGGATCAAGTCCATATATAGTTTTAGGTTGTTATGACTCCTTATATGAGTGATCAGTAGTGTTTTGAGGATGGCAAACACCTGAAAAACTCTTCTTTATCCCCAAATCATCGCACATCTTCCTCATTTCTTTCCTGTTAAACTGCTTCCCATTGTCAGAAATTAATTGATTTGAGATTTCATACCTACAAATTATTACATGATAGAAAAATTCTTTTAGCTTCCCAGCAGTAATGGTTGCCAAAGATTCAGCTTGCACTCATTTTATCACTGCATATTTTACACTTCCCTTTCCTTTTAGTAGCTCCCCACTTAAATCAATCCCCATATTGCAAATGTCCACTAACTAACCAATGGCTTAAGAGGTGCTGTTAGTCTGCTGTTAAGGTTTGCATATCTCTGGCAATGATCACATAACTTAGCAAACATATCAGCATCTGATTTTAGAGTGTACTAGTAGTATCCCTGCCTTAGTACTTTGTGGGTAAGAGAGGTACCCCCGAGTGATTTCCACAAATGCCTTCATGAACCTCTCTCAAAATGTACTCACAATTATTTCCACCTATGCATTTGAGCAATGACTGATTAAAACCTCTTTTATAGAGGTACCCATCATAGATCACGTACTTGGCTGATTGGTACCTGATTCTGTATCTTCATCTTGTTTTTCAGGAAGCTCCCTCTTGGTAATATAAGCCCTGATTGGGTTTGTCCATAGATTCTCCACCAGAACCTTAATTTCCATCACCTCTTCTTATGGGATGCTAGGTTGAGATTGTATTTCAATGGGAATTACTCACAGTAAGGTTACAGACCTTTGAGATCCCAACTTTGCTATGGCATTTCATTTTCTGTCCATGGAATCTATTCGACTTTCACCTCTCGGAACCTCCTGATCAGGTCATGGGTGTACCTTATATAGAGGTCTGTTCAGCTTGATAATTACTCATGATTTGCCATACTACCAGCATTGAATCGCTTTAGACATTAAGGTTTTCCACCTTCATTTTGAGGGCTAGCTTCACCTGCAATTAGGGCTTCATACTCTGCATCATTATTGGTAGTTTTAAATGAAAATTGAATGGAGATTTGGAAGCGATGTCATGCAAGGCTAATGAGTTCAATTCCAGCTCCTTCTCCATTATTATTTACTACTCCATCTACATACAAGTTCCACCATGGCGAGCAATTCTCCTCAGGTACCACTGATTTAGTAGGTTCAGGTACCGGTTGCTTAACTTCCAGCTCTGTTTCTGATGGAAATTCCAATATGAATTCAGCCAGAACCTGACCTTTGATTGTTGTTCTTGGCTTGTATTCAATGTCAAATTGCCCCAATTCTATTGCCCATTTCATAAGTCTTCCAGAAGCTTCCGATTGTGCAATACAGGTCTCAAAGGATATGCAGACCTCATCTCCACTTTGTGGGCTTGAAAGTAGGGCCTTAGTTTCCTAGATGCCAGAATTAAGGTATACACCAATTTTTCCATGCTTGGCTACCTGGTTTCTGCATCCAAGAGTCTTTTACTTACATAGTATACTAAATATTGCACAAGTTCTTCTTTCCTTATTAATATAGCACTGGTAGAGTATTCGGAGACAACAAGGTCCAAGATTAGAACCTCCCCCTCCAAGGGTTTAAACATCAATGGAGGGCTACCTAATTGCTCCTTGAGCTTCCTGAAAGAAACTTCACACTCTTGAGTCCATTGGAATTCTTTTCCTTTCTTGATAGCCTTGAAGAATTCATACACTTGTCTGACCTTCTAAAGACGAACCTGTTTAGAGCAGAAACCCTTCAAGTTAAACATTGTACCTCCTTGACATTCCTTGGAGACCTCATTTCTACCGAATCTTTGATTTTAGCTGGGTTTGCCTCAATTCCTCTATAGTTCATAATAAAACCTAGGGATTGGCCAGATTCTACCCCAAATACACATGTCTGAGGGTTGAGCTTCATCCGATACCTCTTCTAGATGTCAAACATCTCCTTTAGGTGCTTTACATGGTTTACAGCTTCCTTAGATTTGACCAGCATGTCATCTACATAAACTTTCATTATTTTGTCAATCTACTCATAAAACATCTCATTAACTAACCTTTGATAGTTAGCTCCCGCATTGAGTAATCAAAAAGGCATTCCCACATAGCAGTATAAACCTATGTCTGTGATGAAGGAGGTATGCTCTTGGTCAGGTTCATACATGGGAATCTGATTATAGCCTGAATAAGCATGCATAAATCTAAGCAGGGAATGTCTAGTTGTGGCATCTACTAGCTCATCAATTTGAGGAAGATGGTAGTTGTTCTTAGGACATGCATTATTTAGGTTTGTAAAATCCACACAAGACCTCCGTTTTCCATTAGGTTTCTTAACCAATACTGGATTTGCCAACCATATGGAGTAGAAGGATTCCTTGACTAAACAGGCTTAATTTGAGCAACCGGTCTACCTCCTCCTTTAATATGAAAGCTCTTTCTCCACTCACAATCCTTCTTTTCTGCCTCGCCTCTTTCTTTTCATGGTCTATATATAAGTGGTGGCATATTACCTCAGGGTCAACTCCAATCATGTCTGAGTGGCTCCAAGCAAACATATCTAAATTCTGCTTTAGGAACCTCTTTAGCATATTTTTTATACCAAGTTCAACTACTTTCTAATTTTTATGGGTTTGGAGGCATCATGATCATCCATCACTACGACAATTGTATCACCAGCTGGCCCTGTCTTCTCAGTTGCTTCAGGCATTCTTCGATCCAAGTCTATCTCAACTTCAGTTTCCGAAACCTCCTCTATTATGAGAGTTATTGTTGGCACAACTTCCAATTTTAATAAATTTGATGGTGCTACCCCCGGAAAAACTGGAACCTCTAAGAGGTTCCTCAAATGCCAACTCCATAATCCTAATTCCATTGCAGGAATTTTTTAATTTTTCCACAGGTTCTAGTATCAGCACATCATCATCCTCATTTTTTACTATTTGAAGGTTTTTTTTGGACTTCTCAATAACTTTTATGGCTTTGTTGTAGCACTCCCTTGATTCATATTGGCAACCCCAAACACAAAACACTCCATTGGGTGTAAGAAACTTCATGGTCATGTGATAAATAGAGGTTACTATTCCCATATCCTTCAATATTGGCTTTCCCAAAATTGCATTGTAGGAGATGTCCTCATTTACCACCATGAATTCAGCCATTTGAGTACCCACTTTAGGTTCCTCTTCCATAGTAACTGGGAGATTTATTTTTCTTCGGATCCTTATTGAGTTTCTAGTGAAACCATACAGTTCATTCTGAGTGGTACCCATTTCTTTATCTAGTAGCCCCATTTTCTAGTATGTGGTGTAAGCCAGGATATTCATAGAGAATCCATTATCAATTAGGATTTTGTGTACATTTAGACCTCCAATCATGGACAATCACCACCAAGGAATCATTATGTAGATGATAAACCCACTTAGCACCATCCTCATCAAAAGATATTTGGGCAATTTCCCCCTTCAACAGCTTTGAAGGCCTTTCTGCCAAGTTAAACATGTTTTTCGGGCATATCTATCTATGTCATTTCTACTGGAACCTGCCAAATTGGGACCTCCAATAATTGTTCGAATGTTTCTTACCCTAATAGCTCTGGTAGTATTTGATTGCCCAGTTTTCTTTGCTACCTTCTCATCCCGGAACCTCTTACCCTCTCTAGCCACAAACTTTGAGAGGTGTCATCCTCTTATCAATTCTTCAATTTGGTCTTTGAGGTGCATATAGTCTTTTGTCTCATGGCCATTGTTATTATGGAAAGAACAATACTTCCCCAAGTCTTTCCTACCAGGGGAACCTGCCCTGCAGGGCTTTCTAAATACTCAAGTCTTTTCTGTAACCTCATAAATGTGGATGATGGGAGCTGTTAAAGGAGTGTATTCTTCATGTCTCAAGAACTTGTCAACAGGAGAAAATCTCGTCTAGTCATGGGTCATGCCTCTATTCGCATTGACAAAAATATGTGTTGTTTTGTCATTGTAATTGCAGGTCCTTGAGTCTTTGGTTCCCCTATTAGAAGTCATTTCCTCAGCATTTCTGTCCCCGGGACTGTATGAATGGTTCATCTTATTCCTACTTCACCCTTCGGTACCTCCATGATTAGTGTTCTTTGACAGTCTGGCTAATGATTCCTCCACAATTTTAAGAGGTTCTGCCATTTCATAAAAATTAGAAAGGGTTTCAGGTTCCCTTCCTTGGAGCTCCTCCAAAAAACGGTCATCTGCCTCACACCAGCAATAAGTAAGTTCTTTAATGTTTCATCAGAAGCCTTTCTCATCCTGGAAACCTCTTCATTGACCCTCTTAAAATAGTCCCTTAGGTTTTCATTGTCCATTTGCTTGATATTTGACAATGTATTGACAGGTGGGGAATAAGCCATGGAAGCTCTGAATTGAGCTGTAAACAGGTTCTCTATTTGCTCTGAGGACCTTATTAAATCGGTTGGCAGTCTCTTGAAACATTTGTCGGCATTTCTTATAAGGGTGGCAGCTAAAAGTTTGCACCTTATGAGAGGTTCCACCTAATATACCTCCATTTCAGTAGTAAATTAACTTAGATATTTCATAGGGTCAGAGCTCCCATCAAATTTGAGATCCATATTTATTCTATAGAACCTGGGTAATGGGTACTGTTTCTCCCTTTTTGTAAGGGTGAAGGCTATGGCCAAACTAGACTTGGACTTCTTTTCAGCATTTATTCTACTCAAGAACTCCCTCAGCTCTTCAATTTTACCTTATTAGGTTCCTCATCCGTGAGGGGAACCTCTTCTTAGGTTTCATGGATCCCTTTTCCTCTGGGAAGTTTTGGGAGCTATCCCCCTGTTCATGTATCTCCACAATAGGTTCCTTGTTTAAATGAGCTTTCTTGTCAATAGCTCGAGCCTTGAAACCTCTTTGTTGGCCCTTCTCAGTTGTCCTTTTGTTAGACAACTATTGACGGAAGTCCCGTTCACTGGTTTTGATTTTGTGTTGATGGTCCTGATCACTCAACTTGTTTCCCAATCTATCGAACATAGTGTTAGTAGGGCTGGCAGATCGTGCAGGTTCTTACCTTTCTTGCTCAGCTGATTTTCCTATCTGGGACCTCATTTTAGCCTATTTGCCATTCTGGTGCCGTTTGATGGCCTCACCTTGAAACTCCTTTTCTCCTTCTCCACTTTCAAAGTAGAACACTAGTTGTTTGAGGATAACACTTTTTTGCTTCAATTGTTTCCTAGAGGCAACTGACTTGAACCTCTTTTTTCCCATCTTAAGAGGTTTCTTTTCAAGTGTTTCCACCCTTTCCCCCAACTGTTTCATGAATTCTAAGACATCATACAGATTGACTTCACGTTGACCTTCTCCCTAGGGAGCTTTATTGCCATTTGATGGCATTTTGTTACTATATGAGTTTTTAGACATCTTTCCTCCGTAATGATGATTTAGAGCTCTCCTTCTGGTGCCAAAATATTGTGAGAGGAAATTGGCTACAACACTATGGAGGCCTTTAACTGGAATAGCGGAAGAAAAGTGATGAAAAATAGTCAAGAAGCATCACCATAACCAAGCTTCTAGAGAAGGTGAATGGTGGTTTTTGTGATGAAGGGACTGAGCTAGCAATGATCCAAAGCACAAGGGTGTAACCACGGAATTAACAGGCCAAGTGCTTCAGAGTGTCAACAAATACTTGAGTTTTCAATGCTATCATCCCTCTAAGTATTTTTTTTGAATCCTTTGGTAGGTGCATGCATACCCTATTTATAGAGATCAACTCCATATGTAGTTCTAGGTTGTTATGACTCTTTCGATGAGTGATCAATAGTATTTTGATAAGATTTATCCTCTGGTTTATTTTTTTTATCTCATAGTGATTGAGCTACAAGGAGAGTCCATGTAAGCGAGGACTCCTTAGAAGCTCTTTTATCATGTGTGATTGGCCACATAAGTAGATATAAGTGTTTTCCTCATAATTATCCTTGGTTAGATAAGAATATCATGATAATTATCCTCTGTAATTGTGGAGGGATTATCTCCTAAAAATCTGGTAAAATAGTCCAGACAGGACTTTCCTTCTAGGAGGTACCTTGCAGCTGCCCTGTAAGCTATTTTCTAGAACCTACGCAATGGAACCTGGAACCTGTTCTCTGGGAGCTACAGCAAATTAGGACCTCCCAAGAGAATTCTTTCATGCATTGTCAATTCTTTGTAGATTGGTGTGTTGTCAACTGATATCAATTCTTTTATTGGACCATACTTTCTTGTTTCATCTTGACCATATGTTCTGAAAAAACATGCTACAGAAATCCTTGCCTTGCTATTTCTATTAGCCAGCACTCTGTGTTTGATGCTCCTCAATTTGCAATTGCTAATTAGCTACACTTAATTTAAAACTTAATTTAAAAAAATAACAGACTTTAGTAGTACGATTATTCTATAGACAATGTGGACACATAAAAATTATTGTTCCACTACGAAACATAAGCACCGGTCATAATACTAGTCACAATCACTGGAATACCATGATCGACTAGCTGAAAAAAACTGAAGTTCTAAGAAGCGTCTCGAACTTGTTGCACTGCTTTGGCTCTTAGTACTGCCTCTATATTAATTAAAGTGTTTCAAGTCTATGATCGGTACAGTTAAGTTACGGTGTCAGGAGGATCAACAAATTTAGCCTTAGAATCAATAAACATTGGAGAGAGTTTAGTTATAACAGCATCGGCAAGGCCCTTTACGCAACCTTTAACTTTATTAAAACTATGGCGTTCAGCTAACTAATCCATTTTTTCCGAAATCAAATGATGTAAGAGGCTGTTACGAACAACTAGATAACAATGTGGTGCCTTCTACATCAAGTGTTGTGTGGACACAAAAGAGTGAAAACTTTATATGTAAATTAAGTAGTTAATCTATAATTAACTAAAAATAAAATTTAGTGATAATAGTTGTGTGGTTCAAGTTTGGAATTTTCTAAAATCACCAAATTCATGACCTTCTGTATCTATTTTTGGAATAGAAGGATAATATCACATTTTATTTTTTAAAAGACTTTTAGATTAATCAAACATCCATTAGGTATTCTCACAGGGGGTGAACAAAATATAGAAGCTTCCGATCTATAAAATTAAATAAAAAGAAGGGAGTTTTAAATTTAGCACCAAGTACTCGATAAACTACACAAAATGCACATTAGCTACAAGAATATGAGATATGCAAAAGAAGGGAGATTCACATTTAGCGTCGAGTTCTCAATAAACTCCATAAAATGCACATTAGCTACAAGAACATGATCATCAATTAGCCCTTAGTTTATCTATCTTAAAATATTACTACTGTTGGTATCAGATTTTTACATGTCTGTTCGCACTTTATTCACGCAAGAGAACGTGGTCACAAGTAATACAGAAATAAGTAGGATTCGTTCCCACAGAGACTCAACTTGCTTACGTTTAGTTCACTTATACACCAGAGTATGATTAACTACCACTGCTAAGAAAATAACAACTGGAGTTTGATT
>QRFB01005128.1:0-11521 GCA_008931105.1 Oenanthe javanica
ATGACATAAAGGTTTATTAAAGGAAACATTGTATTGCCTCTAGGGCACCTACACTAACAAGATTATGGTTTGAACTTTTCAAAAATTCCTATTTATTGTGATAATCAAAGTCCCATTGCAATGACACGAAATCCAGTTCAACATTCTCTGACAAAATACATCAGTATCAGATATCATTTCATAGGGGAACATGTCATGGAAGGAACAATTGAAATGCATTTTATTCCCTCAGATCAACAGTTAGCAGACATATTCACCAAGCCCCTGTGTGAAGTAACTTTTACAAGATTGGTTTTTGAATTAGGAATGGTGACAAGTGGATCAACTCCAGATGGGAAATAGTAGATAATCAGAGTGTATTGATAAACTCTGTTAGAGTGTGTGGTAAACTCTGATAGAAATGAAGTAAACTCTGATTAATGGAACATCTATTCTCTGATCACAAGTTATTAGTGTTTATGGTAAACTCTGTCAGAGTATATGGTAAACTCTGACAGTCAAAGCAAACTCTGATTACTATAAACTTTGATCTGTATCTCATATGTTAAACTCTATTCACTTTAAACTCTGGTTGATCTAAACTCTGATTACGTGCTAAACTCTGAGATATTATTTATGACTTCATATTTTATTTTATAAAATCATAATTGCTATTCTCTGATTGGACTAATCATAGGGCGTGTGTATCTCACGAAAATTGATTCAGTTTTAGACACAGATACACACACTCTTAATGTATTTTGAGAATTGCACTACTCGTCACTCTTCCAATGATTTAATGCCACGTGTCCCACTATAAACTATATGCTAATAACAAGGAATAAAATTATTCTTATTTTCACTTTGAATTATTCTACTGCATCTATTATTCATATTTTTCTCTCTCATTTTCTATAAACCCTAATTTTTCTTACCTGCAAATCTCTGTTCGTCAACGACATCTAAAGGACTTTCTTTCAAAAACTACACATTTGCTGCTATAAACTACATCTCTCACCTATCTAAAACTGATATTTCTAAAGACTTTCATGTGGTCCGGGACTTTCTTCAGAATAGTTACATTGGGGCTCTTTAGAAACCAACGAATTTTTCTGCTCAATCACTAATAAAGGTATGGTCAACAACCAAGTTCAATAATGCTAGTGATGATGAAGAACCAGTAATCACCTTTCAATGCAATGAGAAACATTCAATTACTCCTACAGTGGTTAGACAAGCCCTTCATCTTCTAGAAGTGGTTGTGTATGATGACTTTGTTAGTGATGATCAAATCAAGGAAATCTTTAAAGCAATAGGCTATGGTGGAAGCCTATCAAAGATGGGAAGTCTCAAAAGGACAAATCTAATAAGAGAATGGAGCTTCTTCTTTGACTGCATTACAAGGACTTTCACTGCCAAATGCACAAACTTTGACATAATTCCTTAACTATCACAACAAATTGGGTATTCTCTGACCCATAACTTGCAATTTAATTTTCCCTGTTTGATAATTAGGTAGTTAGTTACCAAGATTAATGATGATGCTCATACTATATATTTTACTAGATTTTTACAGTTAATTTTTAGCTTTTTATTTCCTGATGTTATCTTTGAGAATGATCAGAGTTTAGTTAGTTTTTGTATGAATAAGAGAATTTTTGATGATCTAACAACGAAGGATACAAAGAAAGAATCTGAAAGTAAAATCTCTAATCTCTTTTATCCCACGTGGGTGAGGCTTCTCTTAAATAAGAGAATGCCTACTGTTTGGGAGAGATTTTCTTTCTGTGACTGTGAATCAGAGTTTAACACCCTCTGATTCTAACCCAAGTCACTCACTATACACTGATCAACAAACACTGCAACCAACCTCTACAGTCTCTCAAAAGACTGTAGTTGTAAAACAAATCTCTCAACAAGGGCCAAGCAAGAAAATGAAGGATAAGTCTGTTTTTGAGAAGAGGAAATTGATTTATGAACCAACTGATTCTGATGATAGTGATGGACTGGTTTTTCCAGTGAAAAAAATTGTAAAGAAGGCTTCTGAAATTCCTTCTGCACTATTTATGAAGCTCTTCAATATCAATCCAATGCCAGAAATCAAAAAGAAAAAGAGAAGATTGGTCAAGGCTGCAAACACTGAAGCAATAATCTCTGATGCTTTAATCTCTGAAGCTATAAACTCTGATCAACCCTTAAACACTGATGAAGCTGTAAACTCTAAAAATTTGATAGACTCTGATACAGTCTTAAACTCTGAAGAAATATTAAACTTTGAGCCAATATTCTCTGAAAACCTGATAAACTTTGATGATTTGATAAACTCTGATGAATTGGTAAAATCTGAATTAGCTGGTGATAATGCTGCAAGTGAAGCTGATCCAGTTCTTATATCTGATTCCCTTGCTAACTCTCTAAAACAGATCATTAAGGAGATTTCTTATGAAAGGGTAAAAGAGCTAGCTAAAGAAGTTAGAAAAGAAATGGTAGGAAATAAGTCAAAATCAATCTCAGCCTCTCCAAGTTCAAAGCTCTTTTCAATAAAGAAAAAGAAACAAGTTTATTTTTTCCAGGACACACAAGACCCTACCTCTCAAAGTGAGGTAGCAGTCATTTCTAGGCCAGGCACACAAGAACCTTCAACACAAAGAGTTGAAGCAGCCATAGTTGAAGCAGATGAGGCCAACAGAGATCAGGGGTATAACCCACAAGAACCTTAAACTCAAAGGGTTGAAGAAGTTTTTAAGGCCCCTGCCCCACAAGAACCATACAATCAAAGTTTGAATGCAGGCACACAATCATTCAATAAAGATCTTGTTGTTGCTGATGCTGAGAAGATAGACTCTGATGAAGTTCCTATGGCAATCTCTGATGCAATCATGGTGCAACCAATTTCTACACAGCCAATGAAGACTCCATCCACATCCACAAACACTCAAGGTATAAACTTTGACTTTTCTTCAGAATTTGTGTTATCTGATAGTCTAAGTTCAAATTTTAACTTTCCTATTTTAACTGCTGGGATGACTATGGATAGTCCTGAAAAGGGTACCCCTATTCATGTGACTACAGACCTCCTCTCTCAGCCATCTCTTATTTTTGTAGGACACTGTGTTTTGAGCTTTTCATGTGAGAATGATGTAAAATGTGTGAAAAATAGAATTAATAATGTCATACAGATACTGAATCTGGCAAAAGGAGAGGTAGAATTGAGAAAGAAGTTAGTTACTTCTAGTGAGCAAAATCTAACTATTAAAAGTTATTATATGTGTGATGTGAGAAGTAATGTGATTACTTTAAAAGAAAAGAGTGATTTAGGATGTTTTATTAGTTTTGCAGGTACACCGAGTTTATCTGTCACTGCAAACTCTAATACTATGCCAAATTCTGACAATGCTACAAACTTTGATGATCAAGATGGATTCTCTGATGAGCCAATATTTGAGGATGAAGAAATTACAGATCTATCTATTACATACACACAAAGATACAACTCCAAGAGATGGCCACATGATTCCTTTGATGCTCTTGACAGATTGAAGATGAGCTATCCTGATTATGTTGCTATTGAAAAATTGAAGGGTGAAATAGAATCTGCACTTGACAACGAAGGAATAAGGAGGGAGAGTAGCAAAGATGATCCATCTACAACTGATGTTCAAAACTCTCACAAACAATCAATCTAGGATGTGCTTTGGAAATTTCCTAAAGAAGAAATCTCATTGCCCCATATTCATGAATTGATAAATAAATCTGAGAAGGAACTAAACTCCGATGAGATGAAAACTGTGTTGAAAGCTACTACTGTATTGTCCAAGGGACTTCATAATGAAGTCTTTGATCTTAAAGAATCTGTCAACAAAACCAATGTATCTGTTCAAACTGGAGTTATTACTTCTCAACATGCTTTAGAGTTGAAATTAAAGATTGTTTCAGCAAAACATGATGCTTTGGAAGTCAAGGTTGATAATCTTTCTACTTCAGTCAATTCTATGCAGAGCATGCTACATACAATTGTTAAGATTCTCACAATAAGAAAGGGCAATGATGTTAGAAAGGGGGAGAAGGTGTCTACAGAAAAATGCAAGGATGATGCTATACAAAAATCTGACAAAATTAATGATGAAGATCAAGGGAGTCATAAGGATGGGAAGAAAACTCTAATGTAATAAACTCTGATTGGACAAACTCTGATAACCTCTCAAACTCTGATGACATCAAAGTCTGAGCTGAACTCTAACAAGAAAACTCTGATAGATGCAGACTTGGAATTGACAAAAAGGCTTGAAGAACAAGAAAAGCTTGAGAAGATTGAAGATCAAAATTTAAAGGATGCAGAACTAGCAAGAAAATTATTTGAAGAAGAAAATCCAAGAATGGATCCAGTTGTTGTAAAGGAAGAATTGAAGAAAACCGGTATTGACAATGCTCAAGTCCAGAAGAAAAAGAAAAAATATATGAAGAAAGCTCCAATTCAAAGGAATGCATCTACTCAACAAAAGAAGATTGCATTTACAACTGACCAAGCCAAACCTCTTGATATTCCTAAGCCAATTGCTCAGTCAAAGCCTACTCCAGAAATCCAAACTAGGTCAACATCAAGAATTTGGCAAAAAGCTGTAGCTAAACCAAAATCCCCTTTCACTATGTCAGGAACAACATTTCTTCAAGGTGGTTCAAGTTTTGATGATGAGGAAGAAGAACAACAACAATCTCTTATCAGAAAGAAAAGGTCTGATATTCTGTGGACTAAAACTCAAACTCTGACTCTCAATGCCAGACTTGGTAATAACAAAGGTGGTATTGGAGATTCACATGCCAAAGTCTACTGGGGTGAAGCCAATATTTTTAGAGATCCCTTCATATTGAAAGATAAACCTGAGGAAGAATTATCTCAAGAACATTTGGACAAACTAATCTCTGTAAACATAGTGAAGGACACTTTTGATGGTGCTCAAGCTAAGGAGAAACTGCTTTATTTCTTAGAAGATAGAAGAATTTTGAAAATTGTTGAAGAGGACTTAATTCAAAAATCATCTAAAGAACTTGAATATGATCTTTATCTCCTGAATGATGAAAATAAAGCCACTTCTAGATGGGCAAAGATTCTTGAAGGAGTGATATATGAGAAAAAGAAGAATGAGAGATTAATGATGATAAACTCTGAAGAATACAAACCTGGATATATACTTGAAGATGGAACAGAGAAAACCATGACAAAAGGAGATGCAAAGGTCAAGATGGTGTTAGGAATTCCTACACTAATTTTAAATCTCAGTGGTAAGAAGGTATGTTGCATTCCCTTAGATGAAAGAATGGAAAGATCTTCAATATACAATCTGAGAGCTGTTATACAACAAATTGTTGATTCTTCTGAGTAGATGAAAGAATTAAAAGAGAAGGTTAATGAATTACTAAATAATGCTGAGGAAAAGCTACTTAATCAATTTCTGAATGAAGACTTCTCATATAGAAGAATCTAAGTCAAAAAGGAAAAATAAAACTCTGATGCATTTGTCCTCGTATTTATGACATCATAAGTAAAATTTATGTTTTAATTCATAAAGCATAAATTGGGGGAGATTGTTAGAAATGCAAACACCGATGCTGTCAGAGAATGTCAAACAGAGTTTATTGACAGAGTTTATGCTGACGTCATCAGAGAATGAAGAAGTTGTCGAACAGATTTTACTCTATTAGAGAATACTCAATCAGAGTGTACTCTAACAGAGAATGCTCAAATCAGAGAATAAACAACTGACAGAGTTTACAATCAGAGTTTGTGAAGAAATAATCAAATCAGAGTATGATTAGGATAGTGAAGAAGGAATCCAAATACAAGTCTATTTCATTATTAAAGCTATTCTTTTCATAATCTGTTTTCTAATTGAATTGTAAATGTGTCTATATAAACATAGACATAGGTTAACATTATTGTAACTTTCAAGACTTATTTTTCATAACCTAGCAGCTATTAAGAACATTGATTTTCTTAAGAGAGTTTTGTACACAGATCATTATTTATACAATACAGTGTTTTTTTTACATATTTGTGTTCTTGATCTATTATTAGGTACTATTACATTCAATCTCCCTTCTGTAATAGATTATCTTTCTGGGAAAACATAATTCATTTGCCTTATTACTATATTTTTCAAATTTATATATAATGTTTATTTTAATGTCACAAATAATTTGATTTTGAATTTTTAATCTTAAATAAAGATGAAGTTAATATTATATATTAGAAAATCATAAAAGGAATATATAAATTTTAAAATTAATGCGAAAGAAAAATTATGAAACCCCACATTATATGATATCTAGAATTTAATGATTATGTTGTACCTGAACACTTTATGAACTGCTACTTCATGGATCACCTTATTGTATTTGTACAAGACAGTAACTATTGAGACTTATTGTCACCTACTTTGCTTTTAAACATACTATTACAAGTGACAACGAGACATACTGTCAATGTACATATGACAATAAGTTTTACTTAGCTTAATTAACCATAAAACTAAGTACATTAGTTGATTACACCACAATCCCTAAAAATCTCCCCAAATTTGTTTATATATAAAACAAAGACAAATTTAAAGTGAATTGCAAATGTGAACTCAACTAACATAAACTAAAGTGTTTGTACATGAAAGATATACAGAAAATTACAAGTACAATTTTTTCTCAAACTAAGCTCCTCTAGGCTGAACAAATCTTCAAATTCAGTTTGAGCTTCCTTGATCTAATTTTTTCTATGGATTCTTCCTTTCGTATAACAACTCTAAGGATCTCAAGGCCCTCTTCTCTTCTGTGGTCTTGGCATGATCAGTCACACAGTCAAGAACTAGGTTCACCAATTTATGAGATAGGTTCTTGAAGTCTTGATTTAGAGTAATAGGCTTCCACTGGTCCTTTGGAGATGCACAAAAATTTAACTCCAAATTCATCATAAAGAAATCTGGCTTTTGAAGATGTGTATATTTGATTTGCCCTGAGTTTGTCTACATCATCATCTTTATTGGATCTAGCATCAATTATTATTCTACTTTCTGTACCCAAATTCCTTTTAATTCCTATAAGAGAGCCTATAGTTGATCTAAAAATTCTTCTGAAGCTTGCAGTGTTGAGAACTCCAAAANAAAGCTTGTAGTGTTGAGAACTCCAAAATCTATAACCTTCACTTCAATATTGTCATTGATGATTCTGAGTGGATTAGTAAAGACGGGAGACACATAATTAGTTTTTCTAGAGAATGGATCATTTAGCTTGACACACTTTAGATCAATCTCAGAATCTTTGATTTTTCTGTTGATTCTTTCTATCTCCTTCTTTGTTGCCTCAACATCAGCTGCAAATTTACTCTTCTTTTCTCTTTTCTCCATCATCTTATTTACTTTTAAGTCACATATCTCTAATGATTTCCTTTTGAGATCAAACACCTCAAAATTTGTGATATTGAGGAGTTGTCTCTAGATGAGTTTGACTATTTCAGGATCCTTCTCAGCCAATGTCCTCAACTCTTCAAAGGTGATCTCTTCAGCAGATCCACCAGAGTTATAAAATATTATTCTTTCAGAATTTTTTAGAAGACATTGTTGGGTCTTCTCATATTCCACCTTCTCCCCATACTCCTATTTTTGCTTTGTTGAGATGATTTTATGGAGTTTGGTAATGAATCCTTGCTCTTGAGGATATGGAAGTTTTTGAAGTTGCTTCATTAGCTTCATTAGGATTGCAATGGTTTTGACCTCCAAGGAATCTATGCTCTATAATTCCTTGACTCCATCTTCATTTGTAAACATCACCCTATCTGAGTACACCACAGTCTCAGGTTCCCCAACATCACCAGCAGCATAAAAGATATTTATCATGCTCAAAGAATTGAACTCAGTCCACTCAACAACAACTTTGGTGATTAATTATGCCTTTGACTCGGCCACGTTGATGATTGTGGGTCTCCTGACATCCAGACATTCTTCATGCATCACTTCTGTTACCAGCTTCCACTCCTTCTTACTAGGCTTCCTTCTTGAATGTGGCCTTGGTCTCTTAGCTTTTGCCTTTCTGTATTTCTTGGATATAGAAATTTTTCCTTCTTGAATGTGGCCTTCGTCTCTCAGCTTTTGCCTTTCTGTATTTCTTGGATATAGAAATTTTCTTTGACATTAACTCTTCCCTCACTTCTTTTGACAATGACTTTGAAGTTCAGGCTCTTTGACAATAACTTCCACCTTATGTCTCCTGACAACATCTTGCTTATCTGCTTCAAGACCAAGTACCACAGCCTTCATAACCCTACCTTCAATCTCATCAACTATCTTCTCATCTTCTCTATCCTTATTCTCAGTTCCAGAGGTCCCTACATTATCAATATTGTTGTTGTTGAACTTAGAACTACCTGTACCATCCTTAGGCTTTTCATCATCATTATCCCTATCTCTTCTTCCCTGAGTCTTCTTCACAGCCTTTCTTGATTTCATATCTTCCAGTCTCCTCAATTTCCCAGCCAACACCCTTATCACTTCACTTTTATCTTCAGTTCTTGGCAGTTGATTAAAGTAATTGAAAGCCTCATTTACAGACCTAGGTCTGCATAAACTAATCATGTCCAAGTTCATTGACCTGTATTTTCCTTCTGTTGAGTTGTTGAACTTGATACAGAGAAGATTGAAAGTAATTTCAGGCATCTTTTCAACCACCATTCTCTGCAGAATTCTTTTCAAGTTTTCATTTAGCCAGGACTTTTCTATCTTGATTTTTAGCTTTATGACTTAAATTACTGCAATCTCTTGTCTACTCAAGTAACCCATGCTAATGTACCAACAGAAACCTCCTTTAGTCCTAACAGTGATCACCCATTTGTTGCTCTTAGAGACCATTACAGCTTCTCCAACTGTTGACTCTCTCATGGCTTCAGAAAATTTTTTGGGATCCCTATTAGAAGAGTTTTTTAGTGCATTTATCATATCATTGAATCTGGAAACTTGTAACACCCTGTTGTTCTCATTTTCATCCACCATTAACAGATATGCTTCTTCATCATTTAAATCTTTTTTCTTCAACAATAAATTCATCATCATCATCCTTGAATAACTTCTCCTTTCCTTTACCAGCTACATGACCAGGGGCCTTCACAACACCCTCCCTGATCATAATACCTTTCTCCACCTTATTCCCTCCAAGATTTTCAGCCATCTTAGTGGCCACCTTGGATAGTAATGTCAATTGGCTCTCTTCCCCCTGAGATGCAGCTTGAGTCTCCTTATCAGTCCTATTTACTTTAACAACCTTCTCAATCACAAACACTTCACCATCGCCAACCTTCTCCCCTTTAGTTGAGTTAGCAGCTGCAAGGATTTTCAATTGAGTCTTTATCTCCTTCAATTGAGCAAATACAACCTCAAAGCCATCATTCATAAATTTTTCAAACTGCTCCATCTTGGCTACCAGCTTGACTTGATTCTTCCCCAAAGTTGCCACCTGCTTAGATAATTTTTTCACTTTCCTTGAAAGGAATTTTAACCTTCAATCAGCTTGTTTAGATGGTTTGGGGGCTGTTATGGTTCTCACACTATCTGGTTTTTTCTGGATGATTTCATCATCCCTCACCATCTCACTCTCAAGGCCTATTGCCTTATAAATTTGGGCTCCCACATTTTTCTTTTTCTTTTGGCCTTGCTCATGGCCCTCTCCTTTTTCCTGGTATTTTTCCAGCCCCTCATTTTTATGCTCACTTCTCTTTTCTTTTATCTTTCTTTTCCTTTTCACACCCTCACTCATCCTACGTGCAAGAGACTGAGCAGGTACATCTTGCACAAAAGGTTTAGATTTTAACTTGAGTAAAGTTAAAATGAGAGCAGAATCATCATCATTTGGAGAAGTAGCAGCTATTGGAGAGTTGCTATCAGGATCTTGATTGTTGACAGCATCTTTTAGTGAAAAGTTACTATCATGAGGACTGACAGTAATTGTGTCATTAATAGTAACAGAAGCTGTGACAGCAATCTCTTCTACCCTTTGAGTAGAATGTTCTTGTTGATTGTTGTGATCAGTCTCATCCAACTCTTGGAAGAGTGCATCAATATTCTAATCTTCTATGTTGGCAAATTGTGATGCACTATATTTGAATGAGCTGTGTTCCATATTTTCTAGATCTATATTGTGTGTGTCTTCAAATGGAGGAGGCTCATGTTGAGTGAATTCAACATGTTGTGTAGACTCTTTACAGGGTTGAAAGGTATATGACTAGGCCTATTTGTAATAATTAGATGACAACTCAACTCAATCTAGAAACAGCGGTAAATAATAAATATCGAACAGGAATCAAGATGGAGACAGTCTCAGCTAGTCACGAAGAATCCAGAGAATCAAAAGTACTCAGTTGGACCTACTACTCAACACTGAAGAAGTTCATTAATATGTTCAAGCGTCAGTGGAAAATAATCAAGTAGTAATTTCATAAGAATTCAGAAGATTTTAAGTGACTACTACACGAAGATTCCAGAAGAAGAAGAAGAACAGAAAAAGAAGACAGAAAAGCTAAGCAAAGACAGAAGGCCACTAATTCTAAATGTTAAAAGACATGAAGAATATTTATTAGAGTATGGCACAAATGAACCAGACAGTACATTTGTGTGTCAACTTCAATTGATAAATATTCAACATCAAGCTGAAGTGGTTCCATGACAAAAGACTGAAACGGACTACAGAGTTAAATAAGTCCTAATAGTATTTTAATTCTACAATTAAAATTAAGTTAATTATTTAATTTATTTAAATAAATTAATTCAAGTCTGAATTTAATTTAATTCATAAATTATTTAATTAAATTAAGTAGAATTGATTTACTATAAAAGAAATGATTCAATATGACTTAAACATGAGTCATACCGAGCTAATCATTAGTGAGTCATACCGAGCTAATCATTATGAGTCATACCGAAGCCACTTGCAATGAGTCATACCGAGCACCTTTGCAGTGAGTCATACCGAATTCTAATATGAGTCATACCGACCATTATAAGTCTTGCCCAGCCTTTTTATGAGTCATACAAGTGTTAATTTTAGGTGAAAAAGGTCATATTGGGATAAGTCATGCTAGCTTTCCACCTCTATAAATATGAGGCCAGGGGCTTCATTTTTCAGAAGTAGAAAAACAGTCAAATTCTACAATTTGTCTACAACGTCATATTCACAGACTTTCTGTGCTGGTTTGAGTTTAATTCCTTAAGTAGAACAATTCATGTCAAATTTGTTCTAGGAATTAAATGTTTATTCTACCGAATATTGTAACACTCATTCAAGTTTTAATATACGTATTTAACTTGAATCTTGTTTACTTACTTGCTAATTTTCTATATCTTAAATGTTATATCATAAAAATTGAAAGCTAGTAAGTCAGCCTCCCAAACACTACAAGGACTCGAACCCTCAGCTAAAGCAATAATTTATTTCCGCAAATTCCGAAAAGAATTTTAAATTGTTATCAGTATCGCATTCAACCCCCCTTCTGCGATACTTCCGGGACCCAACA
>QRFB01005128.1:18893-41630 GCA_008931105.1 Oenanthe javanica
CCACAAAATAAATTATACATATACATATAAAATTGCCGAAAACAGAGAAACACATTCACCTAAACCCAAAAATCTGGTTAACAGGTAACTTTACGGAGTATAAAAATAATCTCTAAAAATTATAAAATTAATATTTATAAACTAGTATTCCCGAATAAGTCATGAGCTTAAAAGTCTTACCGTAAGATCAATTATGGACACCCTACAAGTTTTTTCTAAAGTACAAACACATGTTATACTGCCTCCTAGCTTGATCACCATCATCAAATCACCTATCTATACTCCTAAATAAATTTAAAAGGAAAAAATGCCTAGAAAATAATATTCTCAAAACTTATCCAAAATTATACATATGCGTAGGATTTAAAGCGCTGGTCATTTATATATAGAGATATTGAATATTGGATGCACGATTTGTAAGTAATGAATTTTTAAAGATTTTAAGTATATAATTATGCGTACCATAATAACCGGACTGAGACAGAGGGAGTAGGCAGAAGCTGAGCAACGACAAAGACAGAGAGAGGAGAGAGGGAGAAGTTGCGTAGCAAACGGGGGCGGCTTTACGGAAGACTCTCGACAAGGGAATGGGGAGGGTCGGGTAAGTTTTATAAAAAACTTTTTTTTTAATGATAAGTACTTCTTTTTAAAAAAATTATACACTATAAAACATATCTCGTAAAATCATTTTAATATCACTTTTAATCACTAAATAATTTTAAATAATCCCAAAAAATCCTATAAAACGTCTTTCGGTAAAAATATAAATTTTATTATTTTTAAAACGACTTAAAAATAATAACTTTTCATAATATTTAAATATTTCAAAAATAAAAAAATATTAAATTTTGAATATTCAAATAATTTACTCAAATAAAGTTTTCACCGAAGAAAAATGTTGAATCGAGATATTGAATCAATCAGTGAAATAATATAAAAATTTTAAACTGAACTCAACACCAGTGAAAACAAATAATTACTAAAATAATAGTAAAAAAATATGGAAATGCATCCAACTGAAATAAAATATAAAAATTTTATACCTCCTCTTTTGAGAAAATCAATAAAATATTTAAATAATAAAAATAACTTTTTAAAAATATTTGGGTTGTCACAAATACCAACTTGGAATCCTCTTTCACAAAATTGAGTTACACTTAATAGATTGTGCTTCAATCCATTCACTAGAGCAATCTTCTCAATCTTCAAGTTACCAACTTCCAGCATGTCATATCCCATTGTGAAACCAATGTTGTTGTCACCAAAGGTTACACATGGGTCAACCATTTCCTTGAACTGTGATAACATTGCTTTATCACCAGTCATGTTTCTTGAGCATCCACTGTCAATGATCCACATGACTCTTTTATTTTTCCTATTGCCCTGCAATGCAAAGTTTTCAAGTTGCTTTTGGTACTCAACTCTCATTAGATCTATTTTGCTTAGCCAAATCATAGTTTAAAGAAGAATTAGTTGGTTTTCTTTCATCAGCTTTTAGCATGACTCTCGTGGCCACCCATTTAGATTTGATATTCGGTTTTGGGTTCTTATTTTTGGGTGGATGGCCTATCCTAGCTTTAGAAGGGCTTGGAGTCTTTGCCTTCTCAGTTTTGATTGACTTATGTAAACACACATCAATGGAAGCAATAGGCATGTTAAAGCATATGCTTAGCATATTTAATTTACATGACATCCAATCCAAATTTCCACAATGAGGTATTTGTCTATTTAACAAGGGAGTGCAATGCAAGTTTTCATTAAAAGATATGGCATGTATGGCTTCAGACTTACTCTTGGTACATGCATGAGTTAAAGGACTAGAAGACCCACAGTTGTTACACAGTTTCCTTGGAGCATTAGGAATAAAACCATAATCAATTTTCTTATTTATTCCCAACTTTCCATTCATGTTCTTCTTGGTCTTCATGACAGTAGGTTTGGAAGTTACTATCTTACTAGTGTTGACAGTAGGTTTAGATGAGACTGTCTTGACAGTATGTTTTAATGTTACTGTCTCGACAACAACTTCTGAACATGCTGTCATGATAGTGTTGACAACATCTTCTAGACCCTGAGTTCTGTCAATGGCAAAGCTAACTGTTTTAGGGAGTTTGACAGTATCTTTTGACCTAGGGTTTTTTGTGACAGTAACATTATCCTCATCATTAAGAATTTGCTTAAGAATTAAAGATTCCTCATCAAATTCAAACTCATCCTTTTTAAATATTGGATTCTTGACATTATTAAGTATAGAGGGTCTAACAGTCAGTTTATCCAGAGTAGTGTCCTCCTCTACCACATGCTTCTTTCCATTTTTCTTCTCATAGTTAAACCATATACCTACCTTTTGATTTTCAGTATTATCAGCATAGTAAGATTTTAACAATGAAGAAGAATTTTTGTAAGCTTTGATTTTAAGTTCATTTTCACTTATCTATTTTCTAAGAAACTCCTCAATCTAAGACGTGCCAACTACCATGTTCTTTATGACCTTATTTTCTTGTTGTAAGGACCCAAAAGCATGTTGTCTTAGTTCTAGTTCTTCATTTTTGAATTTTAATAATTCATTATCATTTGTTAGTTTAACAATCTCTTCATTAGCAGCTAGCATGCTTGTATGAATATTAAAGATTTCAGAACTTAAGCTTTCAACAGTTTTCTTATACTGAGATGTAGTCATATCAACAATAGTAAGAAAATGTACCTGTCTTGATATAGAAGGTGACTCTTTTCCAGAGTTTTCCATTAGAACTAGGTTCCCAAATTCTTCCTCCTATTCATCATCAGATTCCTCCCATCATTTGCCTTCAGTTACAAACGCTCTACCTTATTTCTTCTTGAGCAAGGCATCATACTTTGCCTTGAGTTCCTCATAGTCATTGTCATTTCTTCTCACTTGCTTTGGCTTTTTGCATTCAGTTACAAAATGCCCTATCTCACTACAGTTGTAGCATATTATCTTTGATATGTCCATCATTCATGTCTTATATCCACCTTTGCTACTTCATCCAGATCTTGATGTATTTCCTTTGTTGAACTTGGAACTTTGAGCTTTGGGTTTGAAAGACATGTTCTTCTTGAACCTCAGGTTTGAGAACTTTCTTGCCATGTAAGCCATTGTTTTGTTCTCCATGTTGTCCAGTTCTTCCAGGGTGTAGAAGTCATCTTCACCACTATCCTTGAGTTCAAGAGTGATACTCTCATCCTCTTTAGTGACTTCTTCAATCTTGATATGTTGTTGATGTTGAGGTTCTTGGAGCTACAAAATTTTTGGATCTTGAGCCACCAGAGCATTTTATGTATTGGCCATCTTTCCTCTTTGACCAGACTTAATGGCTCTCTTTTATAACAACTCTAGCTCGTAGGTTTTAAGTATGCCATATAAAGTTTCAAGAGAAACTTTTTTTAAATCCCTTCCTTCTCTTATGGCAGTAACCTTGTGCTTCAGATGTTCAAGAAGTGTCAACATGAACTTCATGTTTACTTCATTCTTGTCATAAAACTTCACATGCAGCTGCAAGTCATTTATCAGTATGTTGAATCTCTCAAACATCTCAGTCAACCCTTCATTAGACTTAGCCATAAAAGCCTCATACTGGGACACCAGAATTTGTCTTTGGTTGTCTTTTACTACCTCTGTTCCTTCACACAATATCTCAATGGTTTCCCATATTTATTTGGCACTTGTGTAGTTGACAATGTTATTGTACATAATATTGTCAGGAGCTTCAATAATTATAAACTGTAAACAATCATCCAAAGATACTTTTTCTTTTTTTGTATCATTTTACTCTGAACCCGTTTTAGGAACCCAGTGGGCAGGTATTGTCTTACCTTCCACTATGGTTTCAGGTACATATGATTGAGGGATAAAAGGACCATTTTCCAAAATGCTANTCAGATGTTCAAGAAGTGTCAACATGAACTTCATGTTTACTTCATTCTTGTCATAAAACTTCACATGCAGCTGCAAGTCATTTATCAGTATGTTGAATCTCTCAAACATCTCAGTCAACCCTTCATTAGACTTAGCCATAAAAGCCTCATACTGGGACACCAGAATTTGTCTTTGGTTGTCTTTTACTACCTCTGTTCCTTCACACAGTATCTCAATGGTTTCCCATATTTATTTGGCACTTGTGTAGTTGACAATGTTATTGTACATAATATTGTCAGGAGCTTCAATAATTATAAACTATAAACAATCATCCAAATATACTTTTTCTTTTTTTGTATCATTTTACTCTGAACCCGTTTTAGGAACCCAGTGGGCAGGTATTGTCTCACCTTCCACTATGGTTTCAGGTACATATGATTGAGGGATAAAAGGACCATTTTCCAAAATGCTAGGATAAAGTGGGTTGGTTGTTTTTATGAACAACATCATTTTTCTTTTTCAAAGATTGTAATGTTCTTTATCAAATGTCGGTATTTTTATGTTGCTTACTTTTTGTGCACTCATCTTAGATCTTTTCAGGTTAGATATGTTAAACCTGCTGCTCTGATACTAGTTGTTAATCAAGATGAGTGTTGCAGAAGGGGGAGTTGAATGCAACTCGATTAATTATTACAGATTCTTGCTAACAATAACAAGGATAATAATTAATCAGTTAGAGATGCAAATAAACTAAGCAGATAAAATGACAAAGTGTTTAAAATTCAAAATTTAATTTTATTAATTTTTATTTTGCTACAACTGTCTAAAAAATAATTATATCTTCGATAAAAATAGTAGCAATGAGTTTGCTAATATTTTTATGCTTGAGAAAATTCTAGCTCAGTTGCATATTCTTGAAAGTACTTGTAAGATATATGTATTTATACTGAAACACATATCCCATTTACAAGAGTACTTTCTCTTGTTCCTAGAACAAAAATTGAAATAAAAACTTTACTTTTTCCATTCAAATTTGTCTTCATTTCATTTGTAGATAAAATAGCTCTGAGATATGCATAAATCTTTGACTCTTTAGACACGCTTTACCTTTTGCTTGAATTCTCCCAAGTTGTAGTAGTAGACTTGACATACTAGATAGTAATGTCAAAATCATTCCTTGTATTTTCACTATCTAGTCTGCTACNCCATCTTCGATAAAAATAGTAGCAATGAGTTTGCTAATATTTTTATGCTTAAGAAAATTCTAGCTCAGTTGCATATTCTTGAAAGTACTTGTAAGATATATGTATTTATACTGAAACACATATCCCATTTACAAGAGTACTTTCTCTTGTTCCTAGAACAAAAATTGAAATAAAAACTTTACTTTTTCCATTCAAATTTGTCTTCATTTCATTTGTAGATAAAACAGCTCTGAGATATGCAGAAATCTTTGACTCTTTAGACACGCTTTACCTTTTGCTTGAATTCTCCCAAGTTGTAGTAGTAGACTTGACATACTAGATAGTAATGTCAAAATCATTCCTTGTATTTTCACTATCTAGTCTGCTACCTGAAACAAACTGTCAGCTTCACTAAAAATTTACTGTCAACTTTTAGCTTCCCTTTGGTGACAGTATCTTTGGCTCCGAATACTTTTTTGTCAAGCTTTATAGTCCATGAAACATGTTGTCTTCCAAAGCTGCTGTCGACTATCCCCGCGAATGTTGCTGTCAACTATCCCCGCCAAAGTTGCTGTCAGTAAAATTTGTTGACTTCAAATATTCATTCTCCACCAAGTTTACTGTCAATGGAATAGTTGCTGTCAGTAATACTTGTTGTCTTCAAATCTTCATTCTCCGCCAAGATTACTGTCAACGAAATAGTTGTTGTCAGTAATACTTGCTATCTTCAAATCTTCATTCTCCGCCAAGTTTACTGTCAATAGAATAGTTGTTGTCGTCTGTTCCATTGTGCTATCACTTGAATATGCTGTCGTAGGCTTCAGTTGTAGAATATTATTGTCAAAGTCTTAACCCATGTTGTGCTTGAACACTTTGTGAACTTCTACTTCATGGATCATGTTATTGTATTTGTACAAGACAATAACTATTNTTGTCGTATGCTTCAGTTGTAGAATATTATTGTCAAAGTCTTGACCCATGTTGTGCTTGAACACTTTGTGAACTTCTACTTCATGGATCACGTTATTGTATTTGTACAAGACAATAACTATTGAGACTTACTGTTACCTACTTGGGTTTTAAACATGCTGCTACAAGTGACAACGAAACATACTGTCAATATACATATGACAATAAGTTTTACTTAGCTTAATTAACCTTAAAAATAAGTACATTAGTTGATTACACTANCTGTCGTAGGCTTCAGTTGTAGAATATTATTGTCAAAGTCTTAACCCATGTTGTGCTTGAACACTTTGTGAACTTCTACTTCATGGATCATGTTATTGTATTTGTACAAGACAATAACTATTGAGACTTACTATTACCTACTTCGGTTTTAAACATGCTGCTACAAGTGACAACGAAACATACTGTCAATATACATATGACAATAAGTTTTACTTAGCTTAATTAACCTTAAAAATAAGTACATTAGTTGATTACACTACAATCCCTAACATATGTGCTATATTCCGACGATTATATATTCTAAATATGAATACAAATAAATGAAAAAAGAATTTATATGATTTTTTTCTTTGAAAAAATATTAAAAATAACTCACAATAATTAGAAATAATTTAAATTGATTCTAAAGTAGAATCAAATCGTTCAAAATGCATCTGTAATAGAACTAAATTTAAAATAAATTTTTTCGCTTACTTTTGAAATATTAAAGTTATTGTAAAAATTATATATGGTTAATTTTTTATATCAAAATTTTTTTAATATAGTTAATTTTAAAATTATTTATACAATTATACATTCGAATTAAAAGAATCTCTATGGTCTTTAGAATAATAACATACATATTTACANCACAATAATTAGAAATAATTTAAATTGATTCTAAAGTAGAATCAAATCGTTCAAAATGCATCTGTAATAGAACTAAATTTAAAATAAATTTTTTCACTTACTTTTGAAATATTAAAGTTATTGTAAAAATTATATATGGTTAATTTTTTATATCAAATTTTTTTTAATATAGTTAATTTTAAAATTATTTATACAATTATACATTCGAATTAAAAGAATCTCTATGGTCTTTAGAATAATAACATACATATTTACATATAATATAAACATTTATAAATTTATACAAGGTTGTATGAAAAATATGCATATAATATACATATTTTAAGTATTATAAAATATTTTGCAACCTTTTTTCAAAAAACACTCGAATGATTGACATCTAAAGGTGCCAACTTTTTTTTTTACGGTGAAAATCCGCAACCGCTATCCTTTTTTGGTACGCACTTGGTAAACCCACGGGTTCACGCAATACCTTGCAAATTTCTTTATTTTCTCTTATCATATTTTTCATATATTATTTATAAAACATATTATTTACATTAAGCTTTCTTATTTATTTTAAAATATAAATTATTTATACATGCATACAATAAAAATAAATTATAAATAAGTTTTTAAAAAAATGTATAATATAAATATATTAGATAAGTAATATTTAATAAAAATAAAATATGCCAATAATTTTTTTTTATATATACATAGTGATTAATAATAAAAAATAATATAATTTTTTTTTATAAAAAATATGTATAATACAAATATATTAAATAAATACTATTTTATTTATGGCCTATAAACCCTACTTTATACAATACTAATTTTTGACATTCCAACTTAGCATTCCATATCCCATTAGCATCCAAACAACTCCGATAGGTATTAACAAGAGTTTCAATTAGGGCTGATCACGGTGCCGGCGATGCGGTTTTTTCCTAAAACCGCAAATCAACCCGCGCATGCAGTTTGGTCAAATTTTTAAACTGAAACCGCACCGCGTAACTCAAAAATCGCGTAAACTACACCACGAAAATGCGGTGTGGTGCGGTGCGGTTTGTGCGGCCAATGAGGTTTATGAATTTTTAAAATATTTATTTTAAATAAAAATATAAATAATATAAAAATTAAAAATTATTATAAAATAGAGTTTTATAATATGTATAATTTTCAATATATATTAAACCATTAATTATATAATCATTTTGAATTATATATTAGAGGTAATAAAATAATAATGAAAATTAAAAAAGTTTATAATCAACTAATCATAACATGTGTTTTGTAAGAAAATATATATACCATTATTAATAAATTTATAATATTAACTCTAGTCTTAATTTATAAGTAAATTATCATAAATAATTATAAAGGTAAAATAATATATATATATATATATGTTAGTTATATGTAATTATAAATAATATATATATATGTAATTACGGTGCGGTTTGAACCACATTACCAAAATTTTAAACCGCAACCGCACCGTACCGCACCGCGCAATATGTCTAAATTTCAAACCACAACCGCACCGCGAAAATTAAAAATCATATTTTATGGTGTGGTGCGGTTTAGTGTCGGCGATTTATGCGGTGCGAACGATTTGATGAACACCCCTAGATTCAACCCATTTCAACCCAGGTTGTGCCATTAGACACCTTTCTTGCAACCCTCCTTGTTACCTTATGCTGCTTTTTCCGCAAACACATCAAATGATTAATAGTCGTATAGAAGTAAAAGATTTTATAGCCCGGAACATGGATTTTATTTGAAATTCTGGATTTGATCAAATAATATGTTTGGATAATTATAAAAATTTGTATTTGGATTTCACTTGGATTCCAAGAAATTCAAATATTAGTACAAATATAAGAATTTAAAATGATAATTCAAATTTTCTCATTTGAAATGAAATCAAATTTTCCAAACACAATCTTAATTCAAATAGGTGTTGATTCATCCTTTTCTATTTAGTTATTCATTTTAAACTTTTTATAATTAAATTGATTAATTATTAATTGAAAATTAAAATTTTATTTCTTATAAATTTAAAAAATTATAAAATATATTTTAAAGTAAAATTTTGAATTTTTTTGTTATATAATACTTTTAAATTTTAGTACAACTTCAATTAATTTAACTCTAAAAAGTCAAATGAATAAAAAAGGATGAATGGAATATCATTTTGTGTTTTGCTATTCGATGAAGTAATAGATGGTTATGATTTAAAAAAACGGTGAATATTAAATATGGGACCAAAAGAATAATAAATTAAGTTTATTAAATCTACAAAAGAAATAGAAAGTAATCAATAATGATACCCTGCCTGATATCAGCTGACAAAATTTGCTACGAAGCCAAACTAATAAAGCTGCACAACCGAATTTTGCAGAATGAGCAACAAAGTGATGTAAAACGGGTAAGAACAAGTCAAAATGATTCAAAACTTCTATTTTAAGCCTTCCCCAAAGTACTATATAAACCCTCCATCAGATAAACAAACCATCTCATCTCGAAAATAATCTAGCTCAGATATTCCACACAAAGTAAAGATTTTAAACAAAATGAAGGGTGCCATCATCTCAGTAATAGTATTGATAGCCATTTTGCTTATGGCTGAGCATGGACAGGCTGCTATAGACTGCAAGACAGTCGATCAAGCTTTGATACCGTGTGTCCCTTACCTTACTGGAGGGGGCACTCCAACACGATCATGTTGCCAAGGAGTTTCCAGTATTAAAGACATGAGCGTAACCCAGCAAGACAAACGTGATGCTTGTGACTGTCTCAAGGCAGCTGCCAACAGATACCCGACTTTGAAAGATGAAGTAGCTCAAGCGCTCCCAGAAAAGTGTGATGTCAAGCTGGATATCCCAATTTCCCGAAATACAAACTGTCAAGCGTAAGTTCATGATGCAACTGTTAATTTAAATGATCCACGCACACACTGACCTGAAGTTTTTGTTAATGTTTTTCGATGAATTTTCCCTAATGTTTTTCGATGAATTTTCCCCTGCAGTATCTAAGATGGAGTTGAAGAAGAGATCGAGAAATNTCATATATTGAGTAAGAATATGCACATAATACACAATGTCAGGTCTGGTTACTGTCAGGTAAATCAGTTTGCCAAGCAACTTCTGATAAGGTTGTGCATCAACTAGCAGTGTTCCTTTGTCAGGTGATAGATTGTGATGTGTTTCCATAGGCACTGCAATAGGTTTAACACCTGTCATGTGATACTCCTTGAGTAAAATCCAAGACATATTTTTTTTGAGACACAAAGAAACCATCCACTGATCTATGTACCTCCAAACCAAGAAAATATTTCACCTCTCCCAGATCCTTCATGTGAAAATAAGTTGAGAGCATAGATTTCAGCCAGGCCAGATCACTATTAGAGTTTCAAGCTATCAAGAGATCATCTACATACACCAATGTGACAGTGATAGAGGTCTGAGAAGTTAAGTAAACCACTGTAGTCTGCTTTTGATTGTGTAAACCCATTCTCCATTAGTGTAGCTGACAACTTAGTAAACCAACATCCGAGTGCCTATTTCAGCCCATACAAACTTTTCAGAAGCTTGCACACCAGCGTTGGTCTCTGATATTGTAGAAGGGGGTTGAATACAATATCAATATTTAATCACGGAATATTAGATTTAAAAATATTATTTTAATTTCTCACGAAATATTAATTATTATGAATTACTGTTCAAGTAGAAGATATAATTTTAACTTGAAAAGTATTACAAAATTAATATGATGAAAGTTTATATAACGGTTTAAATGTTTAGAATGATTTGACTTGAATTGTTCTTGTTTAACAATTATAATCCAAACTTGTACAGAAATCTGTGAATATTACAATGCATACAAATTTTTAAATTTGAATGTTTTCAACTAACTTAAATAATGAAGCACTTGCCTCATATTTATAGAGGTAGTAAAGCTTGTATGACATTTGCACTATGACATTTTTCAGACTCAATTTAACCCTTGTATGACTTTTCAAATAGCTGGGTATGACTTCTCAAAAGTGGGTATGACCTTTTAGTCTAGAGCTCGGTCTGAATTTTGATCCCTTTGCTCGGTATGACCTTTTTGGATATCCTCAGCATGACTTTTCTTTAAGTCGTTTTTGGTATGACTTTTCTCATTATGACCTTTTGCACTCCAGCCTTCAGTATGACTTTCTCAAATGAATTTCGGTATGACTTTTTAATACTAGAATTCAGTATGACTTTTATTATATAATTCAGTATGACTTTTAATAAGTCTTTTGAATTATATTAAAAATCATATCTTTTATAATAAATTAATTCTACTTAGTTTAATTAAATAATTTATAAATTAAATTAAATTTAACTTGAATTAATTTAATTAAATAAATTAAATAATTAATTTACTTTTTATAGTAGAATTAAAATACTATCTTACTTGTATAACCGTGCTGTCAGCTATGAAATTTTTATGCCTTTACTTTGTCTTCTGTCATAAAACCACTTAAGCTAGATGATGAATATTAATTAATTTAGTTGACACACAAATGTACTGTCTGGTTCATTTGTGTCATACTATAGTAAATATTCTCCACCTTTTAACTTTTAAGATGTGGTCTTCTATCCATCATTTGCTTTATTTTATTTCCTCTTGTGTTTTCTTCTTCTAGAATTTACGTGTAGTAGCCACTAAAAATCTTCTGTATCTTCTGTCTGAAATACTACTCCTTTATTTTTCACTGACGCTTGAACATATTAATGAACTTCTTCTAGTGTTGAGTGTTGAGTAGCAATATCATAAAAATACTACTGAAAATTTGATTCTTCGTGTGTAGTTGATTTTCTTCGTCTTGATTTCTGTTATCATATTTAATATTTACTTCTTTTTCTTAATGAGATGAGTTGTCATCTAATTATTACAAATAGGCCTAGTCATATGCCTTTCAATATCCCACTATTTGTTGTTAAATATTTAATACACAAATTTCTAGAGGAGAACTCAATTAACAACTAAGAAAGTAATATGACATGTAAGAACTGTAAATAACAAACAAAAGTTCTTTTTTTATATTTAACAAATTTCCAGATTCATGCTTGAAAAATAAATACAAGATAGATGTTCCTCTGGACTGAGCATGTATTACACATTTCTATCTTGCCTATCTAATTTCTTTAATCTTCAGAAGTATCAACTTCACCTTCTTCTAGAGTTGAACTCTTATGCACTGGTGTCCTTGGTACCACTTCAGATTCTGTTGCAATGAGTTCTCCATATAACCTTTTTTGCTTAGCACGAGCTAATTCTCATTGTACTTCCAACTCAACAGGATATAATGCCTCTTCTTCTACATCTTATGGCTGAGTTGAATCTATCTTTGGTATTTTCCGGATGTAAGATGGAATCTTTTTAGATAAGCAGTAGTTTCTGATCTTCTGTGTAGCATCTAACTTATCTTGATTTCTAAATCCCTTTGACCTCAACATCTTCTCTACCTCAATCATATAATTGACTTGATAGCCTTTCAGTGACTCCTCATCTAGGTTCAAGATCTGATAAAGCTTGTTTGAGAAAAAGCTGACTTTATGAGGATCATATATGATTTGAGGACTAACAACTCTTGCGAAGTCTCTAAGTCTACCTCCCAGAAGTTCATTCTCTTCTGAACTTCTTTTGACTTTATTCAACAGGGTCCATACCGCTGATTGAGATTTTTTTCTGAAGAACTCAATAGAGACTCTGAATGTGCCATTTCTATTAGTGTAGACTAATATTTGTCAATCTTCAAGAATGTTATCTACTATGACAGTGATATAATCAACCTCTTCTTTCAGGGCCTTCATGAAGTTATCAATTTTGTCATTTGAATTTTCTAACTGTTCGATAAGTGTCTTAAGTTGCCAATCTTCAAATGGACCCTCTTGAAGTTTGTCCATGACCTTTCTGACAGTGTCCCACTTAACACCTATCTTTAGCTGCACATCTTTCTTCTTTTCCTTCACAGCAATATACCATAGTTTCTTCTTCTCCAGACTTGCTTCTCTTTCAACTTGTGCTTTATCCTTGACTAGAGCTTTCAATTTTTTAGTTTTAGCATTATTTGCCTTGATGTCTTTTTTCAGTTTCCTCATGGCCTCTTCATAGGAAGGATCAGACTCTTTCTCTTTTGGAAACATGAATTCTTCATCAAAGGTAGTTCCTTCCTCAGCTCTGCAGTAGTCAGGATTGAACGAGTCATCACACCTCTATCTTCAACAAACTGATCTTCCGGATAGTAATGTTCTTCTTGAATATGTGACTGAAACTGATTTTAATCTTCTGGATATAGCTTTGCGTTGCCTTTTTTCTTTCGTAGCCCCTTCTCTTTCATCTACTTTGTCTTTTCTTTCTCCCCCTTAGTTGAGGGATCCTCTACAACCTTTGAAGCTTTAAAAGATTTGAATAAATTTTTCATGGTCTCGTAGACCTGCTTCATCCCTTCATTCAGATGTACNCTTAATGAGATGAGTTGTCATCTAATTATTACAAATAGGCCTAGTCATATGCCTTTCAATATCCCACTATTTGTTGTTAAATATTTAATACACAAATTTCTAGAGGAGAACTCAATTAACAACTAAGAAAGTAATATGACATGTAAGAACTGTAAATAACAAACAAAAGTTCTTTTTTTATATTTAACAAATTTCCAGATTCATGCTTGAAAAATAAATACAAGATAGATGTTCCTCTGGACTGAGCATGTATTANCAGATGTACCATTCCCTCATCCAGCATGTTGAATCATTTTGTTGAGATTTCTTCATTTTCAATAATCCTTAGATTTAAACTTCTTTCAACATCATCAATTCTTTCATTTATGTTGCGTATCTCTTTCATATCTTCAGTAATTAGACTTTACACATTCTGGATATCTTGGGTCTTGAGCAGAATGGTTGACATTTTCAAAATCTTTCTGCATGATTGTTAGCTGTTCTATTACAGAGGAAGACTTGGATTCTGCTTGTGCTTTTTCCTTTTCTAATTCAGCCTGAAAAACCTACATTTCTCCTCGGAGAGCTTTCATTTTTTACAATAGTTCACTGTGTGTGTGCATTCACCTCGCTTGCACTCTTGTTTGTTTGACTATCAATACGTGCATGTTTTTNTGGATGTAAGATGGAATCTTTTTAGATAAGCAGTAGTTTTTGATCTTCTGTGTAACATCTAACTTATCTTGATTTCTAAATCCCTTTGACCTCAATATCTTCTCTACCTCAATCATATAATTGACTTGATAGCCTTTCAGTGACTCCTCATCTAGGTTCANAAACCTACATTTCTCCTCGGAGAGCTTTCATTTTTTACAATAGTTCACTGTGTGTGTGCATTCACCTCGCTTGCACTCTTGTTTGTTTGACTATCAATACGTGCATGTTTTTCACTCGGTGTTTTCCTCTTAAAACTCGTGTTTAGCTCCTTTCTAGATTCCGATGTTATACCTGCCTAAAGGACTATAGCTGTTGAAGAGTCGAAATGCTCTTCTGATGCCTGTGAGGGCGTGTCCATAAGTGGTTTTTCTACTGACGTAGCTACTCCTTGAATCGAGTCCCAACTCCCTCTATGGAGTGATTGCCTCTCAAATCCACTAGTAGATAAGAGAACTTCCTCGGAAGGAACTAGATGTGAGAAATCCAGTGGGTTACCACCTTAGACAATGTAATGTGTGGCTCGTTAGACTCTGTGGTACCCCTCAATACCTGTAATGGCAACTGATGCTGTACTGCATCAAAAATGTCTTGGTCCACTGAAATTGTGGCATCCGACAGGTTTGTATCAAAAATATTTTTATCTTCATTTTATGTTCCCTCATCTGATTGTGTTTCTGAAAGTGGAGGTCCTACTAGAGTGAGTGCTAGCAATGTGCGTGACTCTTCACAGGATGTCGCGGCTGGATGACAAATTTCAATAGATCTGGCTGGTTGATCGAGTGTATCCAGAGGCTGTTGTATTGCCATTTCAAAGTCCATATCCCAATGAGAGGATAAAGATGGGTCTACAGTTGTCTCAGGTTCATTTCTCGATCTTTTTGATGGTGGAGACAGAGCTACGGGTTCACTCACTGTGATACCTCTACCTCTTATTTTTCTTACAGGTTTCTTCCTTTTTCTGATTAGACTCAAAGAAGTGGAGGAAGAATAAAATGTTTGTGGCTCTACCTCAGCTTGGGTTTGAACTTGTGTGTTTTTAGGTTCATAGCCGAAATCCTGAACTGTAAGACCATAATCATAGTCTTCCACATATATATTTAAAGGTACACTAAATATATTTATAGGTAGGAAATTAGAAGCTAAGGTGTGTGATATTACCTGTTGTACATGTGCCTCTTGTTCTGCAAGTTGAACAGCTTCAAGTAAAAGCTGTGCAGAATGTTCAACTTCCATTGACACTTGATCTTGAATTTGCTCAAGCTCTTGTTGAAGTGGTTGAGCCTATGCAGGATTGGTAATTTGATCCAGGATCTCACCCATGTATTGAGTCCTCACTATGGGTACCTCTGGGAATTTCTCCTTGTTCCTGAGCCTTGTGAATAGATTTTTCTGAGAAGTGAGAGATACTTCTACTCAGATGTTCTAGAACAATGTTTTATCCTTATATGTAAGAAGATCATTCGTAAAAAACATTAAAAAACTTGGATAATAGCACGAGACATTTTGTTCCCTACACTCTGGAGTCCCCATTTTCCTGATAATTTCAGTCAATATTAGCTTCCCAAAATTACGTCTCCTATTATGGGCCACAGAATACCCAATATTTTATAGAATCGAAGAGATGTTGTTGAACTTACTCTTTGTTATAGGGCCAAACACCTTGGCCAATGTATCGAAGAAATAATCCCATTTACTTATTCACTTTGCTTTTGTCATTTTCACAAGATTAATATCCCCTTGATACAAAATTGCTTGGAAAAATTTAATTATTTGAGGAACAATTAGAAGATCCTCATGATTCTCAGTTGGGAACCTTGAGATTCTATTCACATCATCTTCACTCACCATGTACTCATTTTCCCCAATTGTGAAAGAAAATTGTACTCTTGCTGCAATTGTTTTGTTCCTTGTACTCTTGTATAGAGCCCAAAGTGGATCAACTTGTAGTAGGGTGTCCAATGTGATTGCAGTCCGGATGAGTAAATGCTCATTCATAAATATGATCCAGGGTCGGAACCTCTGAATGGAACAATTCACCGGATTAAAATACCCTACAAAATAAGTCTTTACTATTTCACAAATACCAGCCGTTTTAACACTTCTAATACAATTTTCAGGATTAAAAATTGTAATCACATTACACAAAATTTTCAGGCTGTCAAACACTTAATAATTCAAATTAAACCCAAAATACGTAAATAATCCCAAAACAATTCGAGAACTACACACAAAATGAAACCCTAACTACAAAATAGTCTCCAAAACAGTCCATAACGCCAAATTGCTAAACAACTAGTCCTTAATCTTCATTTAGCCCAACAAAATCAGTCCTTATGTCAATTAATTGAAATCAGTTTTTAGCACCTAACCACAGTTCGATTATAACTAAAATCGGGCAACACTTCGTTAAGAGATGATCGATTATCACAAACCAGCAAGCAAAGTTTGTAAAACAAAGATTTATGTAATTGAAATCAGTTGAAATGGATCAAAGATCAAATGTTTTCCAAAGGTCCTAGCACCTGCTTGTGTGTATATATGACTGTGTATATATCTGTTCTAATATGACCAGTATGACTTGTTTTTTAAAAAACCAAATAGGAATTAAAATAACTAATACTCGTTGGTATGACTTTTTACATCTAAAAGTCTGTTAGGAATTATGAGATTTGATGATAACAAATTACTTAGAATTACAATAGAGATTCAAATTTCATTATAACTAGTCAATGGATAATGTCTTATAAATATCCATTGAGTAGTAAGCCAGTTATTAGTTGAAACTAGTTACTCAACTGATAAACTGGATTATAGCAGTTGATTCATGTTTCTTATTTATTAATTGATTGTAATGCCTCTATGGATGCTAAGTTCTAGTCAACTGATATCACGCTTCTCTACGGATGTGAAGNATCTGACTTCAGTTTATAGCTTCTCAACGGATGTGAAGATTGGCTGATCAACTATAAATATTCTAAGTCAGAATTCTCACAAACGAAGTGATCAACAGATATTGACACTGTTCAATGGATAAAGGTCAATAAAAGTCAGATCGATGGATCTCTATCAACAGATAAAGGCAATCAACGGATAAAGGACCATCAATGGATAAGGAGTCGATGGATAACCTATACATCTATGGATAAGCAAAGGAGGATCAGCTGATAAGTTTTACAACAATTATCAGTTGATCAAGGTTTTCCAAATTAGTTAAAGACAAAAGAAATGAGAACTTTGCAGAAATTAAATCAATAAAAGACAGTCATGTCAGGATTGTTGTAACGACCCAAAAAATTACGTGTATTTTATAATATTTAAATATGCTTCTAATATAATTTTTAGTATGTTAGCTTATTTTTAATACAATTATTTGTGTTAGGATTTTTATTAAATAAGAAAATTACCTGTTATGTATTATTTGACTTCTCTATAGCTTAGAATATTTTATTCTATTTTGCTGTAATTTTTATTACATTAGAATAAGATTATTTTTATTTGTGATTATCGAACCCAACCCCTACAGAAGACTAGATACCTTGTTTTTGGTGCTTTTATATTTGTGAGAATGATAAAATCCTCAAAATAAAATTATTTTATCATTTTTGGAGCATTCATAATTTTTGGAGAATTTGGACATATATATTGTATTATCTTGACAATATTTATTTTTATATTTTATCCCATAAATATTATTTTTGGGTCTCTTATTTTAATTATGGGATAATTTATCTTTTAATCAAATTAGAGCCTCAAAATTTTTCAAAAATATAAATATTTCAAAAAAGCTAATTAAACTACAGTTTATAACTAAAAATTGCAGCTGTTGGGTATTGAATTGGGGGTAGATCAATTGAAATTAGAGTTTCTTGTTCTTGAGATCAGTCAAGCGATTCAAGGTAGTAGTGGAGTCGAATCTTGACGTTCTAGTAACCAAAACGAAGCTTATGACTCATTCTATCTGCGTGTAGCATCTATTATATTCAATAAGTGCTAATTCATAATTTTTAGGGTAACTGTTCTTGGCTACGTTTGTTTTAATTTTTCAGGCTATGATTGAATGATTGTTAGCTTCAGTTGTTTATGTGGCAGTATAGCTTGTGTCAAGAACATGCTAATTATATATTTTTTTTAATTTTTGGAGTATGATTTGAGTTCATCGGAGTTTGGACGGAATATTCTTGTCTGAACTTGTTTCTTGCTCCTGGTAGTCTATATAGGTTGTGCTTGTGTCTAGCATATGTATGGTGTGAGTTTAGTCGCGTCTTTTGCCTGTTTTGCAGTCACCGAAAAGCTCTAGTCATCTTCCTCGTTTGTCTTGGCCTATTCACAGTCTAGTTGTGTGTTTGTTGCTATATCTGAGTTGCTGGTAATCATAGATTAGTCTTGTCATGTTTTGGTTAAGTTTGGTTGTTGCTGTGACTTGCCCTGATAACTTGGTTGATTAGTTTTTCTAAATACTACAATCTTATGGACCACTCTTGCTATACTATGACTAAAATCTTAGACTGATTTGGACCTCTTAGATATAATATTTGGACATGATGTGATTACCCTACTTCTGATTATGACAAGTAAATATGTTACTTGCTGGATATTTGTTCAAGTTATATAATTACTTGATCTAAATATAAGTTAAAGAATTTGTACTTATCCTGATTCTTTGTTTGCTACCATACCTTCTTACCATGTTAATATCATACCTAACATAATCCTACCTGCATAAAACTTGCTGATTATGTGTTTGCCATGATATAGATGCACATACTTGCTAACTGATTGCATATGTCAGTTTAATACAACTTGATTCTTACATGGTTATCTAATATTTAGAACATGTAGTCTGCCTTGATCTACTAATTGCTATGTGATCTTTCTTGGCCTTGTCTACTTGAGTAAATGGTATTCTGTTTCACCATGCTATCAAATATGCTTAAACTAATTCTGACAAGCATTATTCTTGTATATTTTAAGAAATAATTTGAAATGCCATGTTGTGTTCTTCTATTCTGTATCTGTTAGCAATAGTTCTGGTACTGGAATTATAATGGCATTGTCCTAATTGGTTTCTAGTGTGTGCACACGCTGACCTTGCATCGTTTGAGTTTACGAGTGATGAGTTATGAATGTTTTAGTAAAAGTCGTGCATCACATAATTTTCATTATTCCGATGCAAGTTTGAGAAATTGGTTTCCTGGGTTATATGATCAATTTTGCTCGGATATTTTTACTTAGATGTCTTACTTTATGTTAGTCAAAGGATAAAAGTTGTAGTTTTATATGTTGAGAATATTTCTGTAAAATATCTTGTACACCAGATTTGTATATCTCTTCTTATAGGTGAATTACTATAGATATCTCATGCTGTTTCTGAAAATGTTGCAGTGCCAACATTAAAATTCTGTTATAAATTGAAAAATACATATTATGCAGTGAATTTTGGATATGTCATAGTTATGAATCTAGTTTACTTAGGAAACATATTTGAATAAAATGATTAATTACAACAGAAGTTACAGGCTCTGGAATGGACTGATTTCAGTGGTCATGTTGCAGAAAACATGGCTAACTTCAAATAAATGTTGGGGAATGTGTAGAACTGATTTTCCAATTAATTTTGGATATGTTATAGCTCTATGTGTCTAGAAAATTCAGAAAAAAAATCATTTTATTTAATCATACTGATTGTGAGTTATGTGCACTTAATCAAAATTTCTGTCTATGTGATCTGGTATTGATTAATTGCTTAAAGGTTTGTCTGATGCATTAGGGGAATTCATCAGTGATTTTGTAGTATCTACTATCCAGCAAGTCATGTATTTCTTTACAAGTACATGCTTTATGTGAAGATTGAATGCCATATATATATTCATACTTGTATTTAGTAAAACTGCAGTTACCTGCTTATATTTGAATTAACTTAAATCAATAACCCTATAGTCTTGAGCCTAGCATTGTCATTATTTTTAGCATCAATCTTACCTATCTGACTATGTTATCTTTTATTTTCTCTATCTGTAGTTGCTTACTTAGTAACTTTCTTCAAACATGCTTTGTATATGTTCATCAGATGATTAACTGCATAATTAATTATGCATAAATATCTGATTTCACTTGATCATCATTCTAGAATATCTGTATCATTATCTTTGCAATGCTTTACTTACCTAGATTATCTTAAGTGATTGGTGGTGGTTAAATTTGCTAGACAGATTTACTTGTTCATTACTTTTATCTCCTCTTATTAAGGGTACCGCTGATAGATTGATTTAGTCACAGTTTTTTTTAGCATGTCTTTCGTGCACAACCAATCTGCCTCTTGATTAGCTACAGTCACATTTCTGTCATATCTGTGCCAGCTTTCTGCATTGCCTATAATTATATATAGCATGCCTAGCCTTTTCTGGAATTTATGCAATATGTTATTTTCTTTGGTTAAGTAATTGGCTATTGAATTGTACCAAATTGATTGTTCTTTTAAAGATTATTCTTTAATTCGATTTTTTTTTAAAAAAACTTAAATAAATTATTTTGATTTCAAAATTTAATTTGATTTAATTATTTTAATTTATTTAGATAATAATTTATTTAATTTGAATTGATTGATTAATTTATTTTAATCAATTAATTTAGTTAATTAAATATTATCTAAATATAATTAAAAATAATTGGATTTAATTATATTAAGAAATAGAAATGATTTATTTATTTTTATTTGTTTATTATTTACTTATTTAATTATTCTTTTACTCATTCTAAATGAAACAAGTTTGTCTGAGACTCTAAAAATAGTTCCAATTTTCTAATTTACTTATAAACCCAAATTAATATTTTATTAAATATTTAGGGATCCAATAATTATCTGGAGTGGATAATAATGACCCACTTTGACTCAAATAATATTTTAGAGTCTATTTTTATTTATTTGATTGGTCTTTAATTTGTGAGTCTTATCTGCTATATGATTTATATGCTTACTTATCTGCTAATTGATGTTACTTGTTTATTAACTATTATTTGGTGTTCATTATTAATAGAACGTATGGGTAAACAGTAGAATCTAAAATAGAATATTTTGTTGGTAGATACGAGCGAGATCATAAATAGACGAGCAGTGTAGTCGTCCCATTCCAACTTAAGACAATTTCTACATCAGGCAAGTATTTTCTCCTNATTGAGAAATAGAAATGATTTATTTATTTTTATTTGTTTATTATTTACTTATTTAATTATTCTTTTACTCATTCTAAATGAAACAAGTTTGTCTGAGACTCTAAAAATAGTTCCAATTTCCTAATTTACTTATAAACCCAAATTAATATTTTATTAAATATTTAGGGATCCAATAATTATCTGGAGTGGATAATAATGACCCACTTTGACTCAAATAATATTTTAGAGTCTATTTTTATTTATTTGATTGGTCTTTAATTTGTGAGTCTTATCTGCTATATGATTTATATGCTTACTTATCTGCTAATTGATGTTACTTGTTTATTAACTATTATTTGGTGTTCATTATTAATAGAACGTATGGGTAAACAGTAGAATCTAAAATAGAATATTTTGTTGGTAGATACGAGCGAGATCATAAATAGACGAGCAGTGTAGTCGTCCCATTCCAACTTAAGACAATTTCTACATCAGGCAAGTATTTTCTCCTTGTTCATCCTAAACACTTTTATTTTACTGTTTCGATTATTTATATCATGATAAATAGTTATTGTTCGGAGCTATTTATGATTCCTGTTTTATTATGTGCATCAGAGTTACTTGTTATTCGTACTCTGGATATTGGAAGTTGATTATAATAAACACATCATATCCAGTGTTATCGTAGTAAATAACAAGGATATGGTTTGTATTTGAAACTAAGCATACCTTATTTTATTTGTGGTTGCTCTATTGGATTGGAATTTATGTAGTGTAAGTGGCCAAGGAGTAGGTACAACGGAGTTATGGAGGATATGGTAAACAATCCATCTTCCTATAGGCTAACATTACTTGCCTATTTTGGTACCTATATTTTGAAATCCTTGTTATATTTATGGGTATAGAAATGTACCGATGAGCTATAAAGGGGTCCTATTGCTTTTGAAACCTGATCAGTGGGCAACAGTGTTTATTTGTGTGTATCCAATCTATATTGCCAGCATGGCTATTATATATTGATTTTGAGCAGTTGATTTATTTTGATGACATACTGCATTGTTCCAATTTGAGATAAACTGTGATTTATTTAATGTTCAGTTTNTTTTTATTTATTTGATTGGTCTTTAATTTGTGAGTCTTATCTGCTATATGATTTATATGCTTACTTATCTGCTAATTGATGTTACTTGTTTATTAACTATTATTTGGTGTTCATTATTAATAGAACGTATGGGTAAACAGTAGAATCTAAAATAGAATATTTTGTTGGTAGATACGANTACTTGTTTATTAACTATTATTTGGTGTTCATTATTAATAGAACGTATGGGTAAACAGTAGAATCTAAAATAGAATATTTTGTTGGTAGATACGAGCGAGATCATAAATAGACGAGCAGTGTAGTCGTCCCATTCCAACTTAAGACAATTTCTACATCAGGCAAGTATTTTCTCCTTGTTCATCCTAAACACTTTTATTTTACTGTTTCGATTATTTATATCATGATAAATAGTTATTGTTC
>QRFB01005129.1:0-41629 GCA_008931105.1 Oenanthe javanica
TTGTCATGATGTTTATGTTGTTAAATATTTATTTTTGATACTCTTGTTTATGGTTGCTAGTAGCTAGAAGCAATGCTCCTATGAACTTTGTTTGGATTCCTCCTTTGGGAGTGGGGTGAAGTTTATTCATCCCATTATCTATAAAATTATAACTAAATTAAATATAAAAAAGTAGTTGTTTCTACATCAACCTAAAAATTCTTTGTAAAAGTTTTATGATAGTATTATCACTTATATCATACATATATTTGAAAGAAGAAGAAGAAGCTCAATTGGGTCGAAATTATGTGTATTCTGTATAAGTTTTCATTCCTGAACAATAATGAACTACCACCATCATAAGATTAAAACTTGTTCCTCAATATAAAATGATCAACCATACGCCATGATTGATATTACTGAACATAAATTGTAATATCCCGACCCTTTTCCGGAATATTAAATCAATATTCGAAACTAAAGAAAATAATTTCTTATTTAATAAATTCAAATTTAACCAAATATCAAACCAAGTCAAACATATCAAAGCAAGTCAATAATATTTGAGGCGCAGCTCCACACAAGTTCAATAATTAATGTCTACCAAAACTTTGAAATTATTCTAATAATATGATAAGTCTTATCCAATAAATAACATCAATTCAGATAGCATGAAATTCCAAAACTTCACTTCCTTAATATCAATAAGCCTCCAAAGTCAGAACCTGAATATATTAAAACAATGAGTTGTGAAGCTCACCAAATAACCAATTATTCAATGGCTCAAAATAATATATTTTTGAAAACAATTCAAAACTTTAATCAATAATGAAATCTAAATGATGAAATCAAATTATATTCCCACAGTTCTAAATCACGAAAACACTAAAGCGGTGACACACTTCTATAATTCGATGGTTCTATGAGTGTCAGTTTATGTCCTTTATCAAGTGAAACTGAATCTTGACATGGTATCGATGTATTTCAGAACGTGCGTAAACTAGTTATATGTGTCACACTAACCTAGTGACCGTGTTCTATAATTCGACACACAACTAAAACTGAGGATTTCTGAAAGACTTTTCTATTTTCTATTTTTGATATCATAATTTTCAAAATCTCAAATCCGTTAAATATTTCGAATAAAGTAAAGCGGAACGAATAAAACATTTCACTAACAATAGTGAGCAACAAAAAGTCACTTAACTCGATCTCGATGTCGTGCCCTGAAAATAAAATCACTGGGAGACCTTAAGTATTACTCTACAATTAGCTAAAGAATTAAATAGAAAATAATTCCGAATTGTTATAAGTACAAATACTACAAACTCCAACAATTATAATTATAAAAATAACTATACAACAAATCATAGTCTAGACGAGCCCTTAAATTAGTAAATTACATCAAGTAAATGACAAATTTTGAAAACGTTCAAAACATGAAAGTTGTAGAAAATTCTGATAATTTTCCATAATGGTAAGCCTCATAAAAAATAGATAAGCACATAATACAGAAAATAAATAAATACGGGCTGCTAGAACAGAATCAGCACATAATCAGGCTAGTATTTTAATGTTTCGGATCTTAAAATCACGAAATTTGTTAACAGAGTATAAAATAAAGATGTAGAGTTTGAAAAAATCTTTTCAGAATGATATTACTCATAATTGTTGGATGAAAACTCAATTTACTACGAATCTTCAAAGTTGTAACACAACTCATTTTAATAAGAATAGATTTGACAAACGGCAGATTTCTACACACTTACAGAATAAATTTTAAAAAACTCAAAGAACAAAAGTTGTGATAAGTGAAATACCTTTCCAGGTATAATAAAATCACCACCATACGATAAATAACGAATTAGATATGAATTTGACAAGAACTCAACATGGATACAAATCACTACACATCAATATACATATGATGATACGATAACTATAGCAAATAACTATCCAAAAATCAAAATTATCTATACATAAACATATATCCACACAAATCAAAACAATAAAAACTTATACAATATCATGCAGAGACTCATACAATATCTCTATACACATAATATTCACATCGATTGCAACCCAAACAAGATTTTGATCATCATTATATTGACATGTAATAGATTAATTATACATATTATCATATACATACAAGTGTGTAATTACCGGCATACAAGTGTGTTCAATGAATTGATTTACAAACTCGTCTCCAAATATTCTTTCTTCCTCTTTTGAGTCAAACCTTCTGTGCTCTTTGTGCTATTCTCTTTTATATGTGTTTATCTTATAAAGTATCTAGGTACATGCCAGTTACAACTGTAAACATACATGTCATGATAACTATTTCTAATTAATACTATTATTCTAATATTAACCTATTTCCAACTAAAAAAACCCTTTTACCAAGTCAAACTCCATAAAAAGACTATAATACTATTATATACAATTAAATCCAATATATTAACAATAAATTAAATCATAAAAATTGGGGATATTACATAAATTATCTAAAATTTTAAAATGGAATAAAAGATAGAGTGGTAGGAATTTACAAATAATAGGCAAACTGAATTCTTGATTAATGTGCCTGTGAAGTTCAAAACCATCCATATCTGGCATATGCATGTATGTGGTTCTAAGCATATGCTTAAAGCCTCCGGTGCATGCTTTGCCATTGCCACTGAAATTAATAAACACTCAAAATCATTAGCGTGAATATAATATTATCAAGTATAGATGTTCAAATTTCCACATAGTTAGAACTTAAGAATGTCTGATGATACTTCTACCTTTTGTTAAGTGTTAACGTGGTAGAATATAAATGACATTAATTAGCAGTTAATTTGCAAAACTTTCCCATAATAATTAGTACTTTTTTGTGTGGACAATTACCAATACCCAAAGGCACTAGTATAATTGCACATGAGTGGTAATTTAGATTAAGCAAACACCATATCCAAAAAAGAAAAGAAGTTATCTATTTTTTCTTACACTTAATTAATATCTATGTTCAATTTCTTTTTTTTTTTTCTAACCATTGTACCTGATAGTAAACCTTTGTACCTGATAATCAAGTAAGATGTTAATATATCATGAACGATCGTCTTTTTCTAAAAATTTGATATTTAAATATTTAAAATTACATGAGATATGATATTTGGAACTACTACTAAAAGATTTTATGGTGAATATGCCTAAAAAAGACAACCAACTTATATGAAAAATCGAAGGAAAAAGAGGGGGAGGGTGTTGGGATACAGGTTGCAAATGAAAATGAGTGTGATTTATATATAGGCTTTCAATGCCAAAAATTAAAATATTTTGATTGGGCAATCCTTTGTATATTTGACTTTTAAACATCAAATTTAATTAATTTTGACCGAAAATTAAAAATATATATTTTTATAATTTTCAAAATCTGAAAAATACATTTTTAGAAAAATTCTATAAACTTTTCAATGATATATATTTTATATATTTTTTAATTATATAATATATATAATATTTGATCAAACTTTAAAAAATTTGATAATTAAAAAGTCAAATCAGCCACGTGGGACAGAGAGAATAATATTTATGTTTACCAATTATTCAGATTTGATTTAAGAATATTGCCAATGCGGACAATACAATATTTATTTTTACGAATGGTTCAGATTTTATACTAGAGTGATCCGCACAAAATTATTTTGACCACTAAATATTTTCACGTGCTTCTTGCGCCCCTCGTATTTAAATTAGTGTTAAAATAATTTTTATAATAAGTATTAAACATATATAAATAATTTATATTACAGTTATACGAGAGATTATTAATTTATATATTTCGAATCTATTACATTGTAGAAAATTAAGTAATATATATATAGAAAATTTTCAAAAGTAATAATATATGTTAAAAGATGAAGTAAAAAAATTGAGATCTTAATTTATATTATAGTAAGAATGTCGAAATATTAAAAAAAATTGATAATCAGTCATTGATCAGTATTTGCTATGCATTCGCTACTATTATATAATAACCAAAATGAGATTCTAGGTAGGTGGTAATTTGATTAACCATAGAAAAATAGTGACCGTATGTTAATTTTTATTTATTTATAAATATATAACAACATTTAGATTTTTGATTAATCACTGAAAGAACAATTATTGTTAGGTCTTATCCGTAAATATATAAGAACTATTAAATTTTTGGTTAATTATAGATTGACGGTGGTAAAGAAATAAACATTGTCATGTCTTTGGTTAACTATAGAAAGACTAATGACCGTTAGATATTCACAATTAAATATATGAGAACCGTTAGATATAATATTAAAAAATATTTTAAATTTTAAATTTAAAGTATTACTATAATATAATAATTCTTTTATGTATAATTAATTTTATTAAAATTTTATATAATTTTTTTTAAAATTTAAAATATTATATAGTTCTAGTAAATATAAAAATGTTTAATTACAAAAATATTTTTAATAAAAAATTTCATTTTAAATATCAATAAAAGTATAATATATTTATTTAATATTACTTAATCTGTTCATCATACATGTATTATATATATTTTGCTAATTGAGTATTATATATTGTTAAGATTCGAATTATGATTTTTATACTAAAAATAAACAATAATTGTTCAAAAAGTATAATCCCTTGAATATTATTAATAAGGGTTATGTTTTTTGTTACCCAGATAATGAACTATTATAGGGGGGTTGAATATAATAGTACCAATCAATCGATTATGAACACAAGTATGTAAAAAAAATTGTTTTATATTAACTTTGATAAACTTAATACAAAACTCTCTCAAGAAAAATAAAGTTATTAAGAGGTGCTAGATTATGAGAAAGATAATAACTTGAACGATACATCAATGTAAATCTAATCCTGTGTTTATATAGTACACAGCTACCTATCTAATTACAATAAAGAAAATGATCATTAAATGCATAAATATTATTTCCATAATTATCTTCTTAAAAGATAGCTTTCAAAAATGCAATAGACTTTTACTCAAACACTTCCTTCTTTATCTCCAATCATATCCTGATTTGTCGATTTCCAACAATCAAACTCTGATCAGCATAAACTCTGTCGGTTAGTAAACTCTGATTGAGTAAACTCTGATGACATCTTATAATCTCTGATGACATCAGCTAAACTCTGATCAGTTTCAGTAAACTCTGATTTAGCATTCTCTGATCTCATAAATTCTTCATATCTAACATTTTTAATATATAAGAAAATTGGTATATATGAGTTGTTTGCTTATTTATATGTAATTGCGAAAAGATAGTTAATTTATTATTGACAAATAAGAATTAAGATTTTAACCAATCAAATCAAATGATATAATGCAAAAACATGAGTAATATGATGTCATTTTATCAAATTCTTTCGGATACGTTTTGTGGGTGTAACCTCAAAGAACTGTGTTCTCTATAAAGTATAACTTTAATGATTTAATAAATGTTATTTAGAGATCTCTTATATTAATATAAAAAGAATTTTGTATATGATATTATTTCAAGATCTTTATATTCATATAGAAAGAATTTTCTAGTTTCTATATAATAAAGTAAAAAAAATAAGGCAATCAACGTTTATAATATGAAATTCATTATAACTCATCAATTAAATAAATTATGTATACATTGTCATATGACAAAAATATTTTCGAAAACTGTATCGGATAAGTGATGTAAATGTTCATTGATACTACTATTGTCACTAAACAGCAGCGATAATAGCATATACAATATAATTGTAATGATACGAAATAATATTTAAAGAAAAGCCAATTGAATACTATTTGTCTATGTTCTGTATAAGCTTTTGTCTTGAATAGTTGAATATGACCTGACTACCACCAATTAAAATGTGTTCCTTAATATGACTTTAAAGTTATATCTTCCATTGAAAAATCAATGGTCTTGTTACATAGTATATAACCGCAACTACAACAGATTCCCTGGTTAAATGTAACCAATGTCACTTGAATATTATCGGTGTAAAATGAAAAAATGATAGAGAATAATATACATACAAAGACTTACAAATAACATGTAAACGGAATTCTTGATATTTTCAATGCCATCCATGTCTGACATATGCACGTCGGTTAGAAACGAGATCATAAGATTTGGCCCATGAGTATGTTTAGAGCCTCTGGTGCATGCTACTGCAATTAGTAATACCAAAAATCATTAGGAAAAATATATTATTTAGTATCTATGTTGAAAATTTTATATACATAGCAATTGAATAGAACTTTATTATGACTTTAGGATTGTTAATTTTTTCAGTACCCATTACTACTTGTTTGTGTGAAATATTAACAATACCCAAAGGAAATAAAATAATTTATGAGTATAATTTATGATATAATTTCAAAATAAAGAAAATTTATGAATATTATCACAACTGATTAACATTCATGTTCTATTTATTTTTCTTTGAACCTTGATAATAGAGAGCCAAGTAAGATGAGCCAATAAGATATTGATGTGCCATGAATAACCCCTCTTGTTCTACTGAAAATTTGATGTATGAAACCTCATGAGACATGATTTTACAGTGAATATGGTTAAAGAAGACAACAAACTCACATAAATAAATTATGGGGATGGGGATGGGGATGGGGATGGGGATGGGGATGGGGATGGGGATGGGGAGGGGGTGGGTTTTAGAGATCTGAGTTGCAAATGAGAGTGATATATATAGCCATCAATGCCATATATTAAAATTTTATGTTTGGATAGTCCCTCATATTTTCACTCGGATAGTAAATCTGAACCATACAATATACATATTTACGAATGATTTAGATTTAATGCAAAAGTGATCCTCGTATTTTCAAGTGGATTGTCAATCTGACCCGTACAATATTTATTTGCATGAACGATTTAGATTTAATTTAAAAAGTGATCCGTAAAAAATAAATTTTACCACTAAAATCTTGCCACGCGTCTCCTGTGCAAGTATTTCACATGAGTCATCAATCTGGACACTACGATATCTGTTTTTACGGAGGAGTCACTTTTAATACAAGAACGATCCGCACAAAATTATTTTGAATAATAAAATTATGCCACATGCCTATAATATTTCACAAGGATCATTATTATGAATTTATGATATGCGTTTTTAGGAATGTTTTTCATTTAATATAAAAATATTGCATGTAAAATAAATTTGACGTATTAAAATCCTTCAATATACCTTTTATCAAGTAATAAGTGTTGATGGAGAAATATGATAATCAACAAAGATTGAGATACTTTGCCTGGAAAAGATCAAACGAGGCTGAGTATCACCGGAGCGTCATGCTTTGTATGAGTTTGGAGGCTGAGATTGCTAGGGTTTGGAATAACTAAAGCTTTGTTTGTCAGAGAAAATAGGTTTTTCTCTCCAACGGCTGTGTGCTCTAGGTTTTCCAACCCCTCACAGGTATTTGGGGTGACCTTGAGTTCGACTTCGAACCATAACCTAGAATTGCTCTTGCAGTGGAAGAATTCACGCTAGCAAGATACACAATGTAAATTTCATTTGTTTAGAAAACTCAGCCTAGATTTTGAAGGATGGCTCATGCTTGTGGCGCGCCCTAAGGAATGCCTTCCCATTTATGATAATGAAGAAAAAGATTTCGGGGATGCTTCCTGAGAAGAAATTGTCGTGCAAACTAGATGCAGTCGGTGATGGAGGGCGTGCCCTAATGAACATGCTAGGGGGTACATTCACTTTTGTCATCTTTCTCCTCCTTCCTCTTTGATGAAGTTCTACATGTGCTACGTAGGAAGAAAGACTTGTAAATGGCGGAGGAAGAGATTGTGTTATTGATAGAACATTCGTTCGATAAAGAAAGAAATAATGTGTAACCTTAGAGGGCGCGCCCTAAGGAAGGAAAAAGAAGGTGATGTAGCACACGAAGACTGCAAGCCATAAAATCTTTGGAGTAAATTGGGAAGAGCCATACAAGATCAAAGTTGTATTATAGGAAAGATCATATCACTTAGCAGATCTAGAAGACAAGTCAATTCCAAGATCTTGGAATGCGAAGCATTTGGAGAATTATTATCATTAGGGAAAGTCCATGCTCTAATATAAGTAGCGCAAGCCAATGATCTAATGTCAGTAGGGCAAGCCTTAAATGTGAAATTTGAAGAAATAGGAATCAACAGGAGGATTACCTGTCAAGACGAGCCCTCAGGTAGGACGCACATAAGTCGGAGAGGAATATTTTGGTTGCTTAAAAGTCCTTTTATATTTTTAATATTTCAAGGACTTGGGGGTAGTTGTTGTGCCCATATTTGACTCAAGGCACATCCTCTATGATTAACGAGCTCTCCCTAAGGAATAGAGTTTGCCCTGAAGATGAGGGATCTCCTAAAGGAAGAGGGCTCGCCCTAAAGATGAGGGCTCTCCCTGAGGAAGAGGGTTCATCCTAGTATGAAGACTCGTCTTGAAGAGGAAGAGTTGCCCTCACTGTGAGGGACCTCCCAGAAGATGAGGGCTCTCCTTGAGGAAGATTGTTCACCCTTAAAATGAGGGGACTCCATGGGGGAAGAGGGATCACCCTGAAGATGAGGATTCTCCCTGAGGAAGAGGGTTCACCCAAGTATGAAGACTCGTCATCACCATGAGGGCTTGCCCTGAAGATGGGTGCTCTCCCTGAGGAAGAGGGTTCATCCTAGTTTGAAGACTCGTCTTGAGGATGAAGACTCGTCCTCACCATGAGGGCTCTTCTTGAGTAGGGTTTTCCCTGAGCATAAAGGCTCTCCCTAAGGAAGAGGGCTCACCCTGAAGATGAGGGCTCTCCTTGAGGAAGAGGGTTCGCCCTGGTTTGAAAACTCGTCTTAAGGAAGAAGACTCGTCCTCACAATGAGGGCTTTCCTTGAGGAGGGTTTTTACTAAGCATGAGGGCTCTACCTAAGGAAGAGGGCTCACCCTGAAGATGAGGGCTCTCCCTGAAGAAGATGGTTCACCCTGATTTGAAGACTCATCTTAAGGAGTAAGACTCGTCCTTACCATGAGGGCTCTCCTTGAGGAGGGCTCTCCCCGATGAGGGTTCTCCTTGAGGCTGAGGGCTCTCTCTGAGGAATAAGGCTCGCCCTGAAGATGAGGGCTCTCCTTGAGCATGAGGACTCACCCTCAGTTAGAGAAGAATATTTTTATAATATTGATACATGCGGGGAAAACTATTTTCATATTAGAAGACTTGGGAAGGTTTGTTGAAGAATCTCTACCTCTTAGGGCGCGCCCTGGAGAGGAGTAAGTTCATGAATAATAAGAAATAAGGCAATCCGCCTCCAGGGTTAATCATTTTTGAAGGCCTTCCGTCACTAGGGTTAATCATTATTAAAGGCCCTCTGCCTCTCAGGTTAATCATTATTGAAGGCCCTCTGCCTCTAGGGTTAATCATTATTGAAGGCCCTCTGCCTCTAGGGTTAATTATTGAATACCCTTGCTCTGTACTCCATGAGTTATCTTCGACGGGGAGCTATGGGATACTACTTGCCTCAACTTGGAAGATCATTTCCCTATACTCAGGTGGGTTGTCCTTGTTTGGGGGTTTAGGACATGTCCTACATTTGGGGTGGATCTAGTGCTCGCCTCCAGTCAAGGTTACGGGGAAATACCTTTAGTTGACCGGCTTGGCCTTAGGGAATTTGAGTCAATGTCGGATTTATGAAGTCCTTGGATCTTATACTGGGATTTAAACTATCCGAACAAACCCTGTTATATATACCTCTTCCAAGTAGGTTTCTCTTGCCTATGCTCGTGCCTATTTTTATTCGAAGAAGAAAACTTTTTCCTATTGGGACTCTGCATTGTCAGAACTACGTGAGTTTGATCATCTATTTTGCCTATATATAGAGGTACGTAGGCACATTGTTAGGGTTGGAAGTCGGGGAGTTTAAGGAGAACAACTGAAAAATGTACCATATCAATCTCAGCCCCCAATATTTATCACTGCACACTCCGACTAATATTCATCTCAGCAGGTAACCTCAAAATTTGTTGATTACCGAATTTCTCCATCAACAATAAGTATATGTATATGTTATATAACTAATTATAAATAACTTCTAAACAGTTGAAATCAATTCATATATAAATAATATAATAACAAATTTAGAAATATCTTAAAAATTAGAAAATTTTCCTAATATATATTTTAAAATAAATTATGGCCACTGTCCCAAATAGTTGTAATTATTTATTTAATCTTAAATAATATTTTTACTAGTATTGGAATCAAAATAATCCTCATTACTTTTAAAACGTGCTTAGATGTTTTGGTCGATGATTTGAAAAATACCTATCATTAATCTATATAATACTATCATAAAACATGTTTATTTATATCATATCAAAGTATATCATGTTGGGGATATGTATGTAGTTACAAAGGGGTAGACAAAATATTGAGCAGCGTATATGATATCTCGTGTGATGAAAATAAAAATAGGGAACAAATCAAAATTTATCAGATGAAAATCAAGACAACTTATCTGAACGACAGTCGTGGCGTGAACTTAATCACTGCGCTAAAGTTTAATTTTCCCCGCTACATATATACGGACTCATGTCAATCAACCTCCAGCGTTACACGATAATTGCCTCACTGGTGTAGTACAGGGAAACAGATTGAAAACTCTCTTGATCATTGCCCATAATCTTGNTAATTGCCTCACTGGTGTAGTACAGGGAAACAGATTGAAAACTCTCTTGATCATTGCCCATAAACTTGTTTATATATTTGTGAGAGAAATTTTTGGTTGTCAGTTCAAAACCATGGTAAAGACCTCTTTTGTATTGATAGAAAACATGCAACTCGAGTAGAACCTTTTTTTTCATATCGATCAAACTTTTAAAAAACTCATCTCAAGAAGACTAGAGAGCCATGAGTCACCATATATAACTGAAGAAGTTCAAGAAAAACCAAAAGTCTCAGTTTTTAAAAGTCTCTTTATTAAAAAGTCTCTCACATAAAATTTAAAAAATATATTAATAAATAATATTATTTTTCTTTTGAAACAAACTAAAATTGGAATAATATATATATAAATTCTAACAATGCAATGTTGGGGATATGTATGTAGTCACAAAGGGATAGACAAAATATTGAGCAGCGTATATGATATCTCATGTGATGAAAATAAAAATAGGGAACAAATCAAAATTTATCAGATGAAAATCAAGACAACTTATCTGAACAACAGTCGTGGCGTGAACTTAATCACTGCGCTAAAGTTGAATTTGTCCCGCTACATACACACGGACTCATGGCAATCAACCTCCAGCGTTACACGATAACTGCCTCACTAGTGTAGTACAGGGAAACAAATTGAAAACTCTCTTGATCATTGCCCATAAACTTGTTTATATATTTGTGAGAGAAATTTTTGGTTGTCAGTTCAAAAGCATGGTAAAGACCTCTTTTGTATTGATCAAAAACATGCAACTCGAGTAGAACCCTTCTTTTCATAACGCTCAAACTTTTAAAAAATCCATCTCTAGAAGACTAGAGAGCCACGAGTCATCATATATAACTGAAGAAGTTTAAGAAAAACCAAAAGTCTCAGTTTTTAAAAGTCTCTTTCTTAAAAAATCTCACACATAAAATTTAAAAAATATATTGAATTTAGGAACTGATTAAAACCAAATAGAAAATTATCTAAATCGAATATGACTCAAAGTACGATATCAAATTCAATATAAATACAAATTACAATGAATTATAAAATAAATTAATTGAATTTTAATGCAACAGTCATATTTGAATGGGTCATAACATATAGTTTATATATTAACCCATTTCTTATTCACTAAATTAATATATTCTTACATAAATTTCATATTTAAAATAATTTTAACAAAAAATTAAAATGGTTATATAATCAAAGTTTTAAAACTTATATTATTTTATATTACAACTGATATATTTAATAATAAAATAATTTTTAAAATCTAATAAGGTATTATTTCGATACACTTACATAACAATTTATATTTTTAGTTTTTTGCTAAATTATTTTAGTTTTAATATAATTAAAAACTAATTCATGATTAATTTATACTGAATTTTTTAATTTAAAATAATAAAAATTTGAAATGATATAAACCAAACTTAATCTGAACCGAACTTAATCCAAACCGAACTTAATTCGATTTTAATCCAAAATTTATCCAATTTTAATCCGAACTAGAACCGATTCAATCTGATTTAATAACCGAAAATTAATCCGATCCGAATGGATCCGATTCGGTCACCAAAATTGTCAGCTCTACTACTAAATAGATTGTATGAAATCAAAATTAAAATTATCAAGTATAGAACAACAATGTGTTTGGGGGAACTTTTTTCCAGAATAAGTCAACTTATTTTAAGACAAAATTAGAGATTCCTAACTTTTTTCTGAAAAAAGTTGACTTTTTTTTGCAACTTATAGAATCTCAAATATACATTAAATACTTGTATAAAAAACATTTATCAAAATATGAAATTTTTACGCGAAAATAAGTCCAAAAGGACTTATTTTTAAGTCCAGCCAAACAGGCCAAATATTAAAAAACATATGTAATATAGGTGGTATTTGACTGAACTTATCTTCAGGAAATAAGTGTTTATTTCCAGAAAAAATTAGTATGTATGTACTTTTTCTGAAAATAAATAACTTATTTTCAATTTTGAAAATCATATTTGGTTTTAAAATTTTAAAATAAATATTTATCTATTTTTTTTGAAAATATGTAAAAAAAATTAAAATAAGTTACTTATTTTAAATTTAAGTTATCCCAAACGAGACCCTAATTAGATTATACGAAAAAATGAAGATCAAAATAGAGAGAGAGATAACCACGATTCAAATTGCATAAATACATAGATTTACTATTGAAAGGCTAGGTCGGATATTAAAAAATCAAACAGTTGGCCATATCTTCAGAAGAAAGGCCAGTGCTTGATATTACCGCCACTCTGTATAGAACAAACAAAGAACAAGAATTAATTTAGAAATTAACGATGAATATAAAACATAAAAAATAATTTATTACCTCGTTTTTCAAATTATATAATTTATAATTTGATCTTCAAGTGATCTAGTTTTAGAAGAGGAGATAGTACAATATAGAAAATTAGAATTTAAAATTCAAAAGAGCGTGGAAGAACGTACAGTATATTTGGACAGAAACTTATTGATGTTTATATATGTACAGTATATTTTTAATTATTTTAATTGAAATCATCTGCAGGAGCGTGACGTATACGGGACTGATTAATTTAGAATAGAAAACATGTACCACTAACAAGTAAGCTTGGCACATGTTATGTATTAGGGACCCACAATTAAAAAACTATTGCATGATTTGTAATATGAGACAACTTTTAAGGTGGAAATTTAAAATGAGGCAGAAACTGTTGAAACGAGGGAGTAGCAACTATAATAGATATATTGGCTCCAGTATTCTAGTTTCAGAGTCTACTATAGATTCTAATTGCTTCAATATGACTTCATTAGAAGTCAGAGTCTTAGTGTCACTTTCTTGGACTGTTGTTGCATGAGATTCCCCCTCAAAGTGAATAGACTCTGATATAATAGATTGTGAAATTTCTTCATGAGCATCCATCAGAGTCTGTCCTCCCATATCACTGGGGTTCTCATCAGCTTTCTGTTGAGTTGACAAAGAGGGCCTAGCAGCATGCTCCCAAGTGCTTTGAGAACTTCAGATGTCCTGCCTTCTATGACCTCAGTTGCTTGAGTTTGTAATGAAGAAGTAAAGAGGTATTTATATAGATTTGTGACCAAATCCTGTGCAGACATTTACAGCCCCATCTCCATTTTCTTCCTTGGGACATCAAAGGTAGTGAGAAGATCTAAGACTTGAGATTTAGTCTGATATTGATATGGATCCTCAATTGGTTCCACCAAAGGATATACTGCAACTTGGGAAAAGACAAACAAAAGATAAAGCATACTCAAGGAGTCAATGATTTCTGCATATCTCAGAGCTACTTTATCTATAAATGGAATGAAGACAAGGTTGAACGAGAAAATCACAATTTCTATTTCAAACTTTATTCAAGGACCAAGAAAAAGTATACATGTAAGTGTGATATGTGTTTCAGTATAAATACACATATCTCACAAATACTTGTTTGTTATTAGTAAGAAACTGTTATAATAATCAAGTTGCATTCAACCCCCCTACTGCAAAACATATCTTACTAAACAGAATACTTAGTAAAATAGTTATTAGAATACTTAATGGAATTTAGTCACACAAAAAACACTTAATAGAATATTGATTAAAAACTATTTTAAATTTTATTTTAAAATATTTAATAAAATAATTAGTAGAATAGTTAATATAATATTAATATTTTTTTAAAATAAATAGTGAAATATTTAGCACAACACTTAATAGAATCCTCATAAATTTTTTACTTTTATTAAAATACTTGGTGGAATATATACTAGATTATTTTCAATTAATTTTAAAAATATATTGTACTATGTATTTTAATAAGTGGACCCGTAGTAGAATCTTAATGTTATTAGAATAATTAATAGAATACTTAATAGAATTTTAAGATTATTATTTAATAAAATAAATTATGTTACATTNGCTTTTACAACCCACGTGAAGATAATAAAAATATATAGAATTCAGATGTGGTTCAACACACATATCTCAACTGGAGATGCCCAAAAACAGGTCTGAAACGCAGAATACAAATTTCAANAATAAAATAAATTATGTTACATTTAAATTTAAAACATTGATGCGATAACATATTTAGTAAAACACTTAATAAAATAGTTACTAAAATAATTAATGGAATCTTGATTAAAAAATATATTAAATTTTATTTTGAAATATGTAATAAAATAATTATTAGAATAGTTAGTAGAATGTTAATATCTTTTTTAATAAATAGTGAAATATTTAGTATAATACTTAATAGAATCTTGATAAGTGTTTTACTTTTATTAAAATACATAGTGGAATATATAATAGATTATTTTGAATTAATTTTAAAAATATATTGCACTATGTATTTTAATAANTTGAGTAGCTAATCCCTTAATCTGAGAATTTGATATTATTCATTGGTTTATTATGTTTGTTTAATTATATCATTATTTTCCTTGGTTTGCTTATCTGTCATTGAGATTTTATACAAGTAGAAGAGTCACAAACTTTTAATGAATCTACTAGACTTATAACAAATCGGGAGAGGAATTATAATTATAGTATATGATATGATAGATACAATTTAAGTATTAGATCTGGAGATTGATATGTGAATTGTGAAACTTATAATTCTTCCTTCTTAATAGTCTATGGATATATATTGTTTGACCATAAGAGTGGTTTTTATTGTACAATTGTGAAACTTATAATTCTTCCCCCTTTTATACAACTCATCATAGATAATATTATATTATATTAACATAAATTCTCAACGTTATAAATTTTTATAGTAAATATCAATAAAATATAATATAAAAAATAAATTTACCTAAATATTAGTTATTCATCGTGTGCTTCGCATATTACTATAGCCGTTAAAAGTTTTGGTCCAAAGGTGAACCATAGAAAAGATTCTAACCGTATTTAGATGAACCATATAAACGATCTTAACCATTCAATTTTGATAAAATCAAATATATATATATATATATATCATGCATACAACTCTAGCCCCCCGATAATCCTCATTTTATACAACTCATCACGTATAATATTATATTATATTTAAATTATATTCTATATTTTCTATTTTAAAAATCCTACTTATCTTATAATTTTTATTTAATATATCATTAAAATTTATGAATATTAATATATAACGATCTTAACAATTCAATTTTAATAAAATCTAATTTTTTTAAAGAATATATATCATATATACAACTCTATCCCCGATAGTCCTCCTTTTATACAACTCCTCACGGATAATATTATATTATATTTAAATTATATTCTATATTTTCTATTTTAAGAATCTTACTTATCCTATAATTTTTATTTAATATATCATTAAAATTTATGAATATTAATATATAAATATCATTGTATAATAACATACAACTTTAACCCCGATCTTCCTCATTTTTATACAACTTCTCACGGATAATATTATATTATATTAACATAAATTCTCAACGTTATAAAATTTTATAGTAAATATTAATAAAATATATTATAAAAAATAAATTTACCCATTCATCACATGCTTCACACGGGTTATAAACTTATTTATTATATAGTTTATTTTGTTTGTTTACTAAATTAAATTAGTTGATAAGTATACACCACCACAAATCAGGAACTTACAAATGACATAAAAACTGAAGTCTTGATCTATTTATTTCTGCAGCTCAAAACCATCCAAATCTGGTATATACACATCTATTAGAACTAGATCATAAGGTATGGTCCTAAGCATGCTTAGAGCCTCCAGGGCATGGTTGGCATTGTTACTGAAACTTATAAATAACCAAAAAATTTAGCATTGACATAATATAATCAAGTATTTATGTTCAGAAAGTTAAATTCGAAATTATAGCAGAAAACATAATTATGGGTTTTGGGTTGTTAATTTATTCCATGATTTTTCAACGTGGACAACATGATATTTATTTTACGGACAACATAATATTTATTTTTATGAATATATGATTTAAATCAACTTACATCTATAAATCAACTAACATCTATAAATCAACATAAAAATTATACAACTTACATATTAAATCAACGATGTAACCTTTTTTTAGTAGGAATTAATTCAATAATAAAAAGTCATACGGAGTTTATAAAAATAGTCACGTCGAACAAACCTAAAACAGAAACAATAACCGATTAATCTATTTTTTAAGATACAATTACACCATTTATTGAATATGATATATTTACATGTACCCGATTCATCATATTCAGTTGTAGCTAATCCAGTTTGAATTATCGACCATAATTATAGTTCCCTAAAAACTTTTATCGCTAAATCAAAAATCATACTCTCACAAACAAAAGAGAAACACCAAAGCTCTCACCAAGGAAATGCTACAACCAAACTGAAATTGCAAATTAAAACTAAAATTATAAAATAAAAATTACAAACTAAAAGAAAGTTTTAGATCTAGAAAGCGAAACCGTAAAAGAAGGAGAAATAGATCCTCGAAACCGAATAACCACCCGCTTGATCGAAGAAGACAGAAAATCTAGATGTTCTAAGAATTTTTATTTTTTTTGAAAATAGATGATAAAAATCAAGTATTAATAGCAAGATTAGCATGAAAAATGAAAGGAAACTAAGAAATCGGGCAAAAAACCCAGTGAAAGTCCCGACGACTATATTTGAGAAAGAAGGGAGGCGGTTGAGCAGAGAGAATATAGATAGATAGGGTTAACTAAATTTATACAATGTAACTTAAATAATAATGAGTTACACTATTGAGTTAATCAATAAAATTAAAATAATATATTTCAACTTAATTTTTATTCAAAGATCCAACAGAAACTTCGACAGAATAATTATGTTAATTAATATACATTTTGTGTTGACTAGATAGTGAATTCTCACAATTTATCTGGTCATATTTATTTCAAGAAAACACAAGAAATTCCAAATGGTGGACCTTATTCTAATGTGCATTGCAAAATGGAGAAACATATTCTTGTCCATAAATTATGAGTAAGCTTCGCCGCATATCAACACTAATTTTGAACCTTTCCTCCCCTGTCTCTGCAACACCAAAAAATCACATTCATTTTCTCTTTCTACTCATATCACACTATACCACAACCACTCTACCACCCTTAGCTCTCCACAAACCATTACAATGGGAGAGCATTCTCGGGACGACGATGACAATGCCCCACCATCCCACAACAAAAATTTGGGGGAGTCATCCGGGGATAATGACAATAATTCACAACAATCTATTAATGTTGATGGTCCGGTGTGCTCACTTAACAATGCGCCTCCACCAAATGTATCGATTGGAGAGAGATCCAAGGACTATGACAACAAGCCAACGGCCTCATCTGAGAATAATACGAGACAAGAACCTGTAAATGCTGGAAAAAAATCTGGCAATAAGACAACAAAAGTTGACAATGATAAACGAGAAAATAAGGCTCTGGCCAGCAAGGAAGGCATGGAGAAGGACAAGAGGCCTCCATCTTCTATAAGATCACCGCCACCTTGCAACAGAACAAACGATATTGATAATGCATCGGTTTCATTAGACAATGCACCATTGCCCCAAAACAATACAATAGGACAACATTCTGATAGTATTAACAAAAATCAGGCTAGTCCTCTGCCTGACAAGAACGCAAAAGAGGGTAGCAATAATCCACCAGCTCAATCTGCTTCACCGCCTCAGAAGAATACAATATGGGATGACAATAAGCCACGGGATGACAATAAGCCACAGGATATTAGTGCTTCACAAAATAAAAACAAAACAACAGAACCATCAACAGATAATGATAATCCATCTTGTGTTCTAGACAATGCGCCCCCAACAGGCAACACCACAACAGGAGGGCCATCAGCTGACTATGATTATTCAATGTGTGTGCTAGACAATGCACCACCAACAGGCAACACAATGACGGAAGCCAATGCTACTAATTACAAAATATCGAATAAAACAGCAGACGAGCAGAATAAAACTGCACAATCTCATAAAAAAATCGAAAAACTACTTGACGATGATAATTCAATGTGTGTGTTAGACAATGCACCACCAACAGGTAATACACAAACGCCACCACCTGATCAAACCAACTCGAGTGCATTAAAAGCACAACTGCCTGACAAAACATGGACACCAGCAACAGGCAGCACTACGCAGATGCCACCTGATCAAACGAACACGAGTTCGATAAATTCACAACCGCTTAACAAGACATGTACACAACACATTGTAATCAACGGAACTGATCCAAAGGCATCATCAATGTACAACACACACCAGCTCCGTACCAATACAGGAACCAACATAAAACGACACCGTCCTAGATTACAAAACAAATACAGCCTGGATGAACGCGGCGGTGTCTCTAACTACGAAGACGATGACTACAACGAATCAGGCGACGCCGCCGGAGCTCCGGTCATCTGCAGCTGCGCCAACACCGGTTACGAGTACTCCAAGCCGTCAGATGGCCAATCGCTCCCCGAATTCATCGGAAACGACGCCAATTCGCCGGATATTTTCAAGGCGCCGCGCCGCGCCGCTGTGCATCCGAACCGGCCGCCGTTCCTCGAGCTCCGGCCTCATCCGCTTCGCGAAACTCAGGTCGGAAAGTTTCTGAGAACAATTGCGAGTACCGACACGCAATTATGGGCAGGAGAGGAGTGTGGAGTTAGGGTTTGGAGATTATCGGATGCGTATGAGGCAGGGATTGGGGTCGGAGGTAGGGCGAGACGTGGCGATGAAGAGGCAGCGCCTTTTTACGAGTCGGTGAGTACTTCACCTACAATGTGTTTGGTAATTGATTGCGGAACTAAGTTGGTTTGGAGTGGACATAAGGATGGTAAGATTAGATCATGGAATATGAATGAGGAGTTAAATGATAATCCGTTTCCTGAAGGTTTGTCGTGGCAGGCTCATCGCGGTCCTGTTCTTACTTTGATGATATCTTCGTATGGTAAGTTGTAAAATTTGATAGCATTTAGATTTTGTGTAATGTTGATTTCCATGTAATCATAGTGTTCTAGTTTGGTATCCGTATAATTTGTTCGTGGAAATATTAGGGATCAAACACGACAACTGATGCAGTTAAATTTCTTAGAATATGTTGTTTGTTAGAATCTAGACTTATATTGTGGTGTTATGAATTTGTCTTCTATCTTTCTGGTTTTGCTTATCGGTAGAAAGTGTGCGTATATGTGGTGGTAGAACACGTCCTTTATTAACTCCATCCATGCAACAATCGAGAATTTTTATGGTGCTGATTTGTCATTTTGTGTAATACTGTTTACCAGACAATAGTTCGGCTGCTGATTTTTTGTTTAATGTTTATTTTAGTGTTACTGCAATTTAATTTACAAAAATAAAGATAAACTGTCTTGTTTTGATTCCCTATATCTATCTCGTGTTTATCACCGTGGATATTAAACTCCTATTAATGGAATTCAGGCGACTTGTGGTCTGGTTCTGAAGGTGGTGTTATACAAGTCTGGCCTTGGGAAGCTATTGATAAATCTCTTGCACTCAAAATAGAGGAAAGACACATGGCATCATTACTAGTGGAAAGATCGTCCGTTAACCTCAGGAGTCAAGTCACCGTGAATGGTGCCTGTAATATTTCTTCTCAGGATGTCAAATTTTTGTTGTGTGATAAGGTTGTTGCTAAAGTGTGGGCATTTGGGACTTCTTCTATCTCACTCTGGTACATATTCACTTTACGCTCCATGAAATCATTCTAGCAATTCTATGGAATCTACATATGTCTGTCATTTTAAAAACAAGAACATGATAATCTATATGCCTTGTTACTTGATAATTTTGAAAGAAACTTCAAATCAGACCTAATTATCCTGATAGTCGGTGAACTGCAGGGATGCTCGTTCAAGGGAACTTTTGAAAGTGTATAATGTAGATGGCCATATTGAGAATAGAGCTGATATGCCATCGGTGCAAGATCAAGGTGTTGAAGATGAGATAAATGTGAAGTTAGTTCCTAAATCCAAAAAGGATAAACAAGGATTTTTAAAAAGGTCACGCCATGCTATTATGGGAGCTGCAGGTGCTGTTCGTAGGGCTGCATCAAAGAGTGGGAACGAAGAATCGAAGCTGAAAACAGAAGCTGTAGTGATTGCCTCAAATGGAATGATCTATAGTGGATGTACAAATGGCTTAATTGTTCAGTGGGATGCAAATGGCAATCGTATTCAAGAGTTTAATCATCATCCTTGTGCAGTTCTTTGTTTTTGTACCTACGGATCACGCATATGGGTTGGATATGTGAGTGGCATCATTCAAGTGATGGATCTTGATGGAGTTATGATTGCAGGCTGGGTTGCTCATAATGGCCCTGTTATAAAACTGGTAGTTGGAAATGGTCATGTTTTTAGTTTGGCTACCCATGGTGGTATACGCGGATGGAGCATTATATCTCCAGGATCTCTTGATCAGATTATAAGACCAGAATTATCCAAGAGAGAACAAATTTATAAAAGACGAGAAAATATCAAAATTTTAGTTGGGACATGGAATGTTGGTCAAGGAAAACCTTCACATGATGCACTTATGACTTGGTTAGGTTCTGCAGTATCAGATGTCGACATTTTGGTTGTTGGTCTGCAAGAAGTGGAGATGGGTGCAGGTTTTTTAGCCATGTCTGCTGCGAAAGAAACCGTGAGATTCCACAAGCTCTCTTAATATATGCTGACATTCTCTATAAGAAATCTTGTTTATACATTAGTGTTAATTAGACCAATTTCTAGATGGTTTAAAAGAAGCCCAGAAAATACTAACCGGGGCCAACTGCATATTTTACTTCAAGACAGGAAATTATTTGGAGCAACATTACTCTACTCGTGATTGACATACTGAGATTTCTTACATATGAGAATTGCATTGTAACTTTAACACATTTTTCGTATTATAATGGCTTTGACTGATGTCTTCATATCATACCCTTTTGTCAAGAATTTTCAGAAATGATAGGTGATTATTGATTATTTATTCGTATTTATCTTTTAATTAGAATCTCACTCTATTTATGTTCTAGCTTTTTCACATTACTATTTGTAACTAAGAATTTGCTGTAGTGCATGTTTGTAGATCGTGGCAATGTATTTATACAAAGGACTTGCCTATAATCCTTGCTTGGTTTATGAATTGCTACATATTTATTTATTTATTTGCTAAATTGCTACATATTTGATCCTGCTAACATATTGTTTTGGGGCTACAGTTGGTAACCTGACTAGCCTAAAATTTTAATTCTACTGAAAAATAAAAATTTCTCTCACAGTCTGTTTGTCTATCCACTCTCCTCCCTGCTGATTTTACAATTCAATTAAAAATTTAGCGTCTCAATTGTAGGTAGGACTTGAAGGGAGTGCTATTGGGCACTTGTGGCAAGATGCAATTGGGAAGGCAGTAGATGAAGGATCAACTTTTGAACGTGTAGGTTCGAGGCAGCTGGCAGGCTTGCTCATTGCTATCTGGTAAGTACATGGCCACCAAATGTTCTTGCGCTCTTCTTACATCATTTAAGTCTCGTATTTTTAGTTCTCTAGATTACCTTCTGCAAGATATTAGTTTATGCTGATAACTTTGCTACTCTGCTAGGGGCTTATGTGTTAAATATATATTATAATATGGACCTATCAGGGACTGCATGTTATTTAAAATTCGTCTTTTGTGTTGTAAATATCCATAATCCAGGGTAAGGTCTACTGTGAGAACATACGTGGGAGACCTTGATGCTGGTGCTGTTGCATGTGGATTGGGTCGAACATTTGGTAATAAGGTATCAATACCTTTTTTCACATACTTCACATGTCATGATTGCAGATATATAATCTTGTTAAATATCAAATTTCAACCAATTTTGTGATTTTAAATCACTTCCTTTATATTTTTAAAGTACCTTAGTCTGCAGAATGATTTACATTTACCCTTTTTTGTTACTAGGGTGGTGTTGGTTTGAGAATAAGAGTGTATGATCGTATAATGTGTTTTGTGAACTGTCACTTAGCTGCGCATCTGGAAGCTGTCAATCGTCGCAATGCTGATTTCAGTCATATATATCGAACAATGGCTTTCAGCCGGTCATCTAATCTCCTGAACAATGCTTCTGGTATGCTGCGATACCTGTTCTTAATTTGTTCCCTTGCCTTGTCCATGTATTTATTTTGGATTCTTTATTCTTCTGGGTTTCCATGGATCATCTGTCTTGCAGCTGGTGTCTCATCAGCGGCTCAGGGACCACGTGGTACAAATGTATGCATATCCGCAGCTGATATACTTCTTTATCCAATTGCAAATCATAAATTGAACTACACAGTCTTTCTTTTGACAGGCGGTAGAGTCCAATCCTGGAAAAGGGAAACCTGATTTAGCTGAAGCTGATTTGGTTATATTTTGTGGTGATTTCAATTATCGACTTTTTGGAATATCTTATGATGACGCAAGAGACCTCGTGTCCCAGAGAAGTTTCGACTGGCTACGTGAAAGAGATCAACTGAGAGCAGAAATGAAAGCTGGTAAAGTATTTCAAGGAATGAGAGAAGCCATCGTCACATTTACGCCCACTTACAAGTTCGACAGAGGAAAACCTGGATTAGGAGGTATCTTACTTACGAAATTAGTCATATATCATTTATCTAACGAGTTCTTTCTTGAGTTTGTTGAATCAATTTTTACTTTGTTTAGGATATGATTCTGGGGAGAAGAAGCGCATTCCTGCCTGGTGTGATAGGATATTATACCGAGACAACCGGTCATCTTCAGCACTAGAGTGCAATTTAGAGTGCCCTGTAGTAGGTTCAATATTGCAGTGAGTTTTTGGTGATTTGTTCTTGCTAGCTATTTTTATTTATTTGTTTGTTTTCCACTTTTTTTGGTTTAAACACTGGCTTGTTAAATTTGGCAGGTACGATTCATGCATGGAAGTGTTAGAAAGCGATCACAAACCTGTCCGATGCAAATTAAATGTTGAAATAGCTAATGTCGATAGATCAATACGGAGGCAAGAACTGGGGAAAATCATTAGCTCACCGCAAGCAAGAAATTGTTTGCATAACGAGCTACATTTCGTTCCGAAAACTGACGTTAGTACCAACCGTATAGTTCTACAAAACCAAGAAACAAACAGCTTAAAAATCACAAACAAAAGTGCAGTAGACAAAGCTGTATTTCAGATCATATGTGAAGGACAGGCTATCATCCAGGACGATAAGCAAGATTTAGTATACAGCCCAAGAGGTGCCTTTGGTTTCCCTCGTTGGCTTGAGGTAGTTATTACTCTATTTATGCCCACTGTTGAAGATATTTCATATTTTTAGTTGATTCTTTATGCTTAATACCAGCTAAAAAAACTCGACGTAAAAAAGGGTGTTCTAGAGAGTAAACCACACAAATTTGTTTTTTTCGAAATCATCAGCTTTATAAATGTAAACCCTTTCTCTGTGTAGGTTATTCCAGCATTTGGGGTAATTGAACCTGACCAAGTAGCAGATGTTTTAGTTCGTCATGAGGATTTCCATACTGCGGAACAACTTTTTGATGGATTTTCACAGACCTGGTGGACTGAAGAAACCTACGACAAAGAAGTTTTACTGAAGGTGGTTCTAAGAGGTAATTGGTCATCAGAGACGAGAAGTCATACAGTTCATGTACGTCACTGCTACTCTGCCAAATCAATGCAGGCTGACTCTGCAAAGGGGAGCGGTTCTGGAAAATCAGAGGGCAGTGTTTCCAAGAAACACTCGGAGGGCAGTGGTTCCAAGAAGTACCGAGGAAAATCTGGAAGTAAGCATGGAAGCAAACAATCTGATAACGATGACAGTAGGAGTTTTCACGGTTCTGAAAAAGATACAAAATCATAGAGCACCTTGAATGTATAGTCTCTTCTGTCGTTATCCTCTTCAGATAAAACTGGACAGCTTCTACACTGTAAATAGTTTGACATACTTGTAGCTCAAAATACGATAGGTGAACGTATCTAATCATCTATTGTGGCACATCAATTTTTGTATAGTATAGGCCTATGGGATCAATCTTCTACAATATAGCGTCTTTAGAGGTGGTTCAGGCTGAACAAATAGTAGTTCCATGGACAAGTTTTGGTTTAATGTAAAATTAGATAGAGAATAAGAACCTTATTTAGATTTGAAGGGAAAATCCGCTTGCAAGTTCGAGCAAAACTGCAGATGTATTTTTTTTCATGACGAGTAGAACACAACTACTGGACATTCCACAACAGAATCAGAAAAATGAGAGAAAACTTCTGAACAAGAAGTATTAAAACCTAAAATTTCCACGTATGAAAGTAATGTTTAAGGACTACACCAGTTTCCTTTAGATTATGAAACTAATGTGTAACAGTATCAGGAGTACCATGTAAGTTTTCCCTTGTGTTCTTACTCCCATGATATTTTCCTCAATCAGTCAACAGTTTAAGAAAGATAATAGTAAATTATAACTTGCGCGTACAAATCTAACACTATTGCATTTTAGTCTCATTTCAAAGTCCGCGAGTTGGACAAGAAGGTATTCGGGGGTAGGGCCGTAGGGGTAGCTGATAACCAGAAAACCAGTAAAGAAAAAAACCCACAGAAATAGCAGGATTTTGTAGCAAATAACTTGTTACATAAACATTTATTCCTAACAAATTTCACTTACATGTCAGGTTTTGAGTGAAGATTTGTGCAACTATATTATACATCTGCTGTTGCTGCCTTTTTCCTGCCGTGGAATTCCAACATAATCCGTATCAGGTTATAATCCGTTGACTTGATTCTACCCAAAATCTCATCTCCCGAGTACACTAATAACATAAGTATCAAGTACCCAGCAAGGGAAGATGAGCCTCTGTCTCTCAGTTAGCTTTCTGGATAGGCCTCTACATGCAACTCACCCCCAGTACTTTTGAGAATATATCAACTATTATTGAAGGATATGTGTATATATAGGTACCGTGGACTATTTTAACTTCATTTCTTTTGTCATCTTCTGATTTCAAAATGTCAAGAACTCTTAAACAGCATACATCCTCTTATTATACATCTCTGGATCTGATGACATTGAAACAGAACGAGGGGTCTCCGATCTTCTTATATTCCTCATCTTTGACTCCTCCAACCTATGCCGAATTACGCAATAACACATTGAGCCAATAGTTGTGAGCATAATTATGCTACCAATAACAGTTGCATACACCGCAAGCCACCTTTCATGTTTACCCACCACTACATATGTGAGAGAAATAAAAGCAATTGAAATGGAAACGCAAGCCAACCACATGAGCTTGTTTATGACAAACATGAGTTGCTGCTTTGATTTTTCTTCTATCACAACCACAGACGTCTGCACTACAACAACAGCCAAAGAGATAAATAATGCCAAACTGTCGAACAAAAAGAAGATTACAAAAGAAGGATACTTGGCTATATGAGCTTCCCCTAATGAATTTCCTGGGTTCTTATCCTCCACATACTGACCAGGGACAGTAAAGATGGCTGCAAAAGCTACTGTGGCAATAAGGACAGCCACAACAGTTGCTGAATTTATAGCATTGTTGAGACCACTGATGTGGAGCTTCTTTATTCTCTTCACAATTTTCTTTACCCTGAAGCCAGTTTGACGAGTCTGTCGGATTTGTGACTCTACGTCATGCTTTATGTCACTGACAGTCTGCTTGAGCTGTTTTGCTGCAGTCGGAGGTGTTCCATTATTGGCACCTGCTTCCTTCAACATGGCAATAAGTTCTGGTGTTCCAAACTTCACTGCAATATCAAGAGGGGTTTCTCCTGCCTTGTTGATGGCATTGACATTAATGCCCTCAACAGATACTAAGCAAGATACAATCTGTATTAAAACCCCAAAAAAAAATCTTAAACTTAATGATCATTGCAACAAGCCTCCTTAAGTTTCAACATAGGCCAAACTAAGATTACATTGTCTAGCTACGTGCTACCTACTACAGAAACTTCATACGACTGAGTTTTACTAATACAGTAATACTTGCATTATTTTAGTGATTAAATGACCAGAGGGTTGTAAGTACGCATTTAACACTTGTAAGATTTGATGTCAGTCACGAAGGTAAAAACAACCCAGTAACTTGAGGCATGTAGTAACCATACAGCCTCTAGGTTTGGCAGATCATGCGTACCAGGAGACAGAAGTAACTCTCTGTAAATTAGAAAACTAAAGAACTAAGATTTGATGCAGATAGCTGCACACAATCACCAATGGTTGTTGATAATAGCTAGGAGATATGGGTACATTGACATTACTGCATATGATAGAAAGTATTTCGACAATACTGAAGTGACCCTGAGTCCTACATTTTAGCAATGTGAGACACATTAAATTTAAAACAGTTTGTCAGAAGGTAAAGATGGGATGAAAAATCAGATCTCAAGGACAAATGACGTGTGTGTGTGTGTGTGTGTGTCTATAAAGATAAGAAAAATGAAGATATGACCTGAGGACAACCCTTTCTTGTTGCAATATGTAATGCTGTATTCCCCTTGCTGTCTTCCAAACTCAGTACTGAGGGATCAGGTTTGATTAGTTCCTGCACAATCTCAACATTTTTTCCCTTCACTGCCATGTGCAGTGCAGTTTGCCCCTTTAGATCAGTCCTGAACCCAATGCTTGGGTCTTTGCTTAAAAGAGATTTTGCAACTTCCAAGTGGCCCATCCTTGCGGCTGTGTGAAGCACTGTCTTGCCATTGTTTCGAGCTATCTTGGCAAGATTTGAGTCAGCATCCAGAAGCAGATTGACTACATCAATGTGTCCCTGAGCTGCAGCAGTGTGCAAAGCAGTTGAATTGGATGCATCTGTAGTCATAACCAGGTTTGGGAATGAATGCAGAAGTTCTTTTAGGACCTCTGCAAAATCATGTCATAAAAGGCTATTAGGAGGACAAATAGCACGATTACGTCATATTATATAAAAGAAATAAAGAACCAGGCTTACCCTTGGGTACACTTGGGGCCTTTTATTGGCATTAGGTGCAGAACAAGGAATCAAATGACAAATATTTACTTATTTTCTGTTACTATTTCAAAAATAAATTGTTACAAATTATCATGAAGTATACTCATGTTGTATAATAAATTACTAAAAATACTCTACGTTATGGTAGTAGAGTTAGAATTTGAGTCGGTTAATTGATATAATTAAGATAGTGGATTGAAAGTACGAAACAGATATTGATTAAATATAGTTTCCTTATTATTATAGTAACTATTTAGCCTCCCCTCAGTAATGAGGGAGATGTAATCATATTTTATTCGAGGAAATTATTGAAATGAATTATTGACTTGGAGCATTTATTTTCCTTTTATGGATTGTGATCCATTTTATGGCTGAGAAACACTGGGGTAGTGATTTTTCTGTAATTAAATCACCCTAATTTTAATCTTTTCATTATATCCATTTTATGCCCTTGATTGACCCCATATGGCCAACAAACATTGGACAACCCAAACCTTTGCACTGAGTACTGACATGATGCGCAACTTGGATCTTGTTAAAGAAATTTTTTCATCAAAACAATGTTATGAAAGTCACTTCAAGGCTTAGACAACTCAGAAAATATGTTGCATGGATCATTTCAAAGAAAATGTATACTTAACTCCAGTAAGAAACTTGACAAGCCATCATAGGATTAAAAAAACAGCAAACTTGTAAAAGTTTTACACATTGTGTCAACATGTTTCTTAGGAATGGATACTCAGATAACAAGAAATGAACACTAAGATAAGTTTATCAGCATCTAAATGCCAAGTCAAATTAGAAACTGGGAACAATTTCTTTTTTGAACATCGATTAAGCAAAACCATTCAGCCAATTTTTTCACAAGCAATGCATATAATCAAACTACAACGTTAAAAAAATAATAATAATAAATTACCCAGTTGGCCCTGCTTTGCAGCAACATGAAAAGGATCATATCCATTGTTGGCCGCAATAGAGGCAGTCTGAAGATCGAGATGTTTCAAGAATTCTGCAACAACAAGAGCATGCCCATTTTCTGAAGCAACATATAAAGCAGTCTCACCCTCTTGATTTTTCTTCGATAGCAAATCCGTTATAGCATTAGCATCAAACCTTTGAAGAATATCAATCGCCTTCACTAAATTCCCAGCTCGAGCAGCAAGATGAAGCGGAGAATCACCCCTCTTCCCGGGTGATTCTTTACCTCTCTTCCTCTCACCACCAAAGCTAAGCTGCCTCTCCATAGCTAATCTAAAACTCTTCTGTTTATCCATCAATCCGCGAAAACTCTTCTGCTTCTCCATAACCCCACTACCAAAACTCTCTTGTTCTTCAATATGCTTCTCCCCTCTAAAGCTTGAGTGTTTTTCCATCACTCTTCGAAAACTTTTTTGTTTTTCCATTTTATCAATCCTAAAACTAACTTGTTTCTCCATGGTCATTGAGCAATCAGTACCAAAAACTAACAATCTATATGACAGTTCCTTCTTAAACTAACAAATTATTTAACTAAATGATTCACTAAAATCAAGAAATACAAACACCACTATATTAACATCTTTTTGAATAAATTCCCCAGATGAAATAACTTAAAGATTCAAACTTTTTACCTGAATCATGAAATCGGTGAAACCCAGAAGCTCTATAAGATCAAAAGCTCAAAATCTTCACTTCAAACCAAACTTATAAGCTCAAATTCATGACAAATTCACTGTGTGTGTGTATTCAACCCTGAGATGATCAAACAACAAGAACCACCAGTCACATGTGCCATGTGGTATATATGAATACTTCACATACTTCTTAAAAACAAGTAACTTAAAAAGCACAAGAAGGTTTGTTTTTATTGTTGTACTAATTTTTTTCTATTGAAGACAATAATAATAGCAGCCGCCTTTAAAGATTACGTTAACGCAGATACATGTAAGTTTATTTCCGGAAAAAAATAATTATGTACGTATTTTTTTAAAAATAAGTAACTTTTTTTTTATTTTAANTGGAGTTTATTTCCGGAAAAAAGTAATTATGTAAGTATTTTTTTAAAATAAGTAATTTATTTTTTGTTTTGAAAATAATATTTGATTTTAAAATTTTAAAATATATATTTATCTTTAAAAAAATATAATAAAAAAATGAAATAAATAACTTATTTTAAGCTTAACTAACCCCGTAATAACATAATATTTAGTGATGTCCGGATGGGTAGGGAGGACCCACAATGTGGAGACTATTACGTGTACAAATTGAAATAATAATTGAGACACAGAGAGATAAAACCTCGTCCGGCAATCCCATCTTTACACTTTCATGCTTCGTCTATTTATAATTTGTAAAATTTGCCTAAGATATGAAATAATTTACATTGGCAAAATTTTTTTTGACGGACTCTTCTTCTCGGAGGGAAAAGGTCATTTTAATCATAATTTAATAATAAAATATTTAAAATATATTTTTTTTTAAAATTGGTCTTTTCCTATCCCAGAATAACGTTACTTCAATTTACGTTATTAAATCTTGTACATCTTATTATTTTACTTCTGGTCTTGTTTCTATTGAGCCAGCATGGAAACAATCTTTTTTTAAGATAGCGCATCTTTGTAATGCGTTTTAAATGTTTAACTTGGGTTTTCAAGATTTTTTTGAAAAATAAAATTTTAGTAAAAATATAACATAAAATTGCGGTTTTGAAAAACCTAAGATAAAATTGCGCTTTTGAGTGATAAAAAAGGCTATTTTTATAATTATGATATTTTAGATCATTTTCACATTAACAAGGGCGATTAATAATAAAATAAATTATTACATTAAATTAAATACAAATTATATAAAATATTTAATATATAATTAATCAATATCACCCGTAATTTGCACGGATTATAAACTAATTTTATACAAGAACTAATTCTCGTATCCGTGCAAGGTACGAGTTATCTTTAAAAATCAAATATAAATTATTTTAATATATTATTCTTTAAATTTTATAAAGTATAATTTGTATTCGTGCAAGGCACGAGTTATCTTTAAAAGTCGAATATACATTATTTTAATATATTGTCCTTTTAATTTTATAAAGTATAATTTGATAATTCACCTGTATGTTCATTATTTTTCATTGTATTCACATTTTGAATTATTCATTAATGTACCCATAATTCTTTAAATGTTGTTTATAAAATGATGCATTTATAGTTAAAAAAAATCAATTTATTAATTGAGATGAAGAGTTGAAGAGCAAATAAGATTATATCATAACTTATATGTATTTATAGTTGTAGAAAAAAGAGTGCTAGTATGAATTTATATATATAATCGGGGATTTGGATATTACGGGGGAGGAGGGGTGAGATAATAGTATTTAAGTCATACATGCCAGTTTTAGGTCAAAAAGAGTGGAACGGTTAAAACAATAAGATATATATATAGGCAAATGCTCAAATAGAAACCAAGTCAAATCTAGAATCTAGAAACTAGAAACTAATCTAAGTCGCATATTTAATCTAATCTAATGGCTTTTAGAGGGCACCTCACACAATTAAAATACACCATCTCATACACAATATCATCTAATCCCCTCCGTTTTTAGTTTGAATTTTCCCGCCAATTGGTGAATCTTTTTTTAAATCTAACTTCACCACATTTTTTCTTATCTCCCAACGATCAGTTTGCATACCATATGTGCTATATTCCGGCGACTTCCATTTTTCCGGCGATCTTCATATATATTTATTTAACAAAACTGGTGATTTTGGTGATTCTTATAATACAAATTAATGATTTTTATAGTACAAATTAGTGATTTATCTAATATAAATTAGTGATTGCATTTTTTCTGGTAACATATATAATATAAATTTGTGATTAATTTTGAAATCGCCGAAATATAGCACATATGGTATGCAAATTGATCGTTGGGAGATGGAGAAAAATGTGATAAATTTAGATTTGAAAAAAAGTTTGCCAATTGACTGGAAAATGGAATTAAAAACGGAGGAATAAAGTTAGTTTCTAGTTTCTAGTCAAATTTAGTTTCTATTGGAATAACACCCTATATATATATACATTTTTAACAATAATAATAGAGTTAATATTGTAATTGTAATTATTGTAAATGAATCTAAAATAATAGTTAATGATTATAATTGGATGTAAATATATATACGTATATATGTCAAATTGTGTAGAGAAATGCTTAGCACATTAAAGCAGTAATTAGAGATTTAATATAATGATAAAATTGTAAATTCAATTTGAATAAAATGATTTTACAAAAATGTATGTTGTGGTATTATATAATAGGTAGAATTATAACTCGTGCAATGTACGGACGTAAATGTGTTAAGTCAAGTCGAACAGTGTTACATTTGAGTTTGACTAAATAATTTCGCCTTGAATTTGAGCTCGCGCTCGACTTCGAGTTCAAATCAAGTCATAATTTTTAAACTCAAAGTCCGGCTAGATAATAATTTGATATGTTTGTACTCTGTTCAAAAACTCAAATCAATTCACCTAAATATATACAAAAGGTTGAATTTAATAACCTCAACTCAAGTTCAACTCGATTAAATATATAAAATAAAAACAATTTTTTGATATATATATATATATATATATATATATATATATATAATATTTAAATACATGACAAACGTTAATTCCGTTTAAAATCCTAACAGAAAAGTGATGTGGATGATGACATGACAAATCGAGGGTTTTGACCCTTAATATCATAATTTAAATATTAAATGCTTAAAATATCACAGTCCATCGGAATGGCTTTTAGTATCACAATGAAACACAACTTTAAGCAGCGTTTTTAGAAAACGCAGGTTGAAAATTTGTTTTTTACTTTCCTGCTAATTCCCTGTAATTTTTATATTTTTTATAAAAATAAAAAATAAAAACGCAATTCAAACTTGCGTTAGAGCTGAAACGCAAATTTAAACTTGTGTGCCTATCAGAAATGTAAGTTTATACTACGTTTATGCGTTTCTTGTTGTAAAGCATAAGTAACGTAACTCAATATGTAATTGAGGATACTAACTCAACACCTGAAGAAAGATAACTAATATTACATGAAGCACTAGAATCGACTACGAATCAGTTCTAATTTTAAGAAGCATTATCCTAAGTATCAGTGGAAGCTTTGAAGACATTGAAGATTGCTGAAAGAAGTTCATTAACATGTTCAAGTCTCAGCACTGAATAAAGTTTAAGTGGTTCAGAGATTCTTATATTAAAGGATATATAACAGTGAAGATAGAAGATTCCAGTGAATTACAGAAGCATTCAATTACTAATAAGGAAAAGAACCAATTGCATAGTCAAGAAGATGTGTTGATCAAGATCGTGTTAGTCATTTGTGAACCAGACTAGTTGCACTAAATATCAGCACAAATGAGATTGAGAACTGCATCTGAGGATCAGAAGAATTGGTTAAGGGATACCAATCAGAAGCAAAGAATCAAGTTGAAAAATAAAAGGTAAAATCAACTGAATTTGATTCAAGGCAGAAGGTGGTTTTGTTAAATACAAGAAAATATTCCAAATACAAAAACACTCACCTTGGCCGATTATTAAGGCATTAAAATGAATGAATTAAAGAAATTATTTCTGTAATTCATAACCGATTGTTATGGCACTTGAACAAATAGAAGTTGGCGATTGTTAAGGCATGAAGTCAAAAGAGAAGTCAACCAATTGTTATGGACTTCAACCGATTGTTAAGAAACTCTCAAGGCAAGATTCAAGAATGGTCTGATTGTTAATGCAATAACAATCCAACAGATTGTTAAAGCACTTAACAATAAAGTGATTGTTATCCCACTACAACAATCCATCAAATTGTTGTGAATAGGATTAAACGAATTAACTCAATTCATATAATTTCTATTCTGATTGTTATTCTTAGACTAAACGATTGTTATTTATTAATGTTCCGATTGTTAGTAAAATGAAATGGAAACAATTCATTTTACTTGGCTCACGTATGTGAGATTATAAAAGCCTACACTTAAAGTAGCACAAGCAATTCATTTCTGGCATTTATTCATTCAAAAAACAGAACAAGTCGAGAGAGAAAGGCCCAGAGCATTCAAGAAGAACCTATACACATAGAAACCATTAATGTTGTATTAGCTGTTGTATACTTAGTATTGAGTGCTTGTAAACATAACTTGTATCTGTACTAGACTAGTGAATCATTATAGCTAACCTTTGTGTTAGAAGTGTAGCACCCTCAGGGATTATATTAATACAAAGATATATTCCCCAAACGAACTGTGTTCATATTATTATGACTAGTGTTTGATGGTGCACCTGTTTAGAAGTCTATAGTCTATATAGTATATTCCGCGAAGATAAACTGGACATATCGTAGTCAACCCCCTTCTACGATATTTGGGACTAACAATTGGTACAGATCTCGTTGATTGATATTACAAATCAGGATCTAGTTTTTAGACTTCGGTGTTAAGCTTTTGGAATTTTTTTGTGAATTTTTTAATTTTCAAAAATTTTTACTTCGAAATTTTTAAACTTTAAAAGGTTTTTAAAAATTAGATATCACGAGTTCTCAGAAAGTTGGAAGTATCAAGGTTCTTCCGTTTGACAGAGTTAACTACATTCTCTGGAAGAAGAAGACATCATTGTTCATAAAGACTGGAAATCCCCTATACGTAGGCATCTTGGAGAACGGACTGTTTGTACCAACAAAAGTGATTCCTGAAACTATAGTGGACAAAGTACGAGTTCCTCAAAGGTCTACTCCAAAGGATCCTTTAGAGTTCACTGAATCAGAAAAGGAAATTGTTGTGTTGGACAATGGCCTCCAGCTGATTATAGTTGATTCGATGGATACCGACATGTGTCACCAAGTAGTGAATTGTTCAACTGCAGAACAGATGTGGGACACTGTCGAGTTGATAATGGAGGGAACTGAAGAAATAAGAGAGAACATGTTGGATATACTGACATCCAAATATTAAGTGTTAAAATCCTTACCTAGTGAGACAATCACTCAAGTCTTTGAGCGATTTAACAGACTGCTAAATGAATTGAGCAGTCAGGGCAAGAATTATCGTTAAGGGAAATAAACAGGAAATTCATGTTGACTCTTCCACACCATGTCGAGCATAAATTTTCATTAATTAGGAAAAGGGATAACTTTAACACGATGCCCCTTGAGAAATTATATGAAAAATTGAAAACTTATAAGATGGAGCAAGAACAAAGATTGATCATATATGGTTCTGGTTTAGTGGATGGTAAGACAGCAACATTGTTGAAGACTACTGCTCTTGTGGCTGAAGAAAGTAAAGTTTCGAAAGCTAAGGTTCTTGAAATCAAAACTGGTGGAGAAATGATTATAAAAGCTGAAATGGCTACAGATAATCAAGCTTTGAATGAAGATGATTTTTATTCATTAGAAGAGCTTGAGAAAATGGAAGACAAATCCACGACATACTTGGCAGGGTGTTTCTAGCATATCAGATTCAGAAGGAATCCCAAGTATAAGAAGAGTTTCAGTAGCAAGTTTTAGAAAGGTGGATCTTTCTCTGGGTCCATTTCAAGAGGTGGTTTTAAATCAAACATGGTTGATCGAAGCAAGTTTTGGTATTACAACTGTAATGAACTAGGGCACTTTGCCACTGAATGCAGGAAACCTAAACAAGGAAAAGAAAAGAAGAATAAATTTGAGAAGAACTATGATGAGTTGAAGAGGGAAAATGAGAAGTTGGAGTAGAAACATGATGCATTGATAACAAAGCATCAAAGAAAATCCTACATTGATTAGGGTAAAAGCTGGGATGACACGGACTCTGAAGGTGAAGAGGAATATGTGAACTTTGCACTTATGGTAGACACTTTGGAGGAATCTTCATCATCTCAAGTACCTATTCTCACCACAGTTGACATGTCTCTATCTGAATATAAAAGAACTGTTAATGATTTAAGTATAGAGATATTCAATGTGCACACAAGTATGCTAGCTACTGAAGGAGAAAACACTAAACTAGTTGCCAATATTAAAAAACTTGAAAATGAAAAGGAACAACTAGAACTTGTAGTTGTAACAGTTAATGACCTTAGAGAAAGAAATGAATATCTAGAAAATAAGGTTAACTGTAATGCAGAGGTAGAGAAGGCACTTGAGGCTAAGGTTTCTGAACTTGAATTTACGGTTGTATCTTATAGAGATTCAGTTGTTGTGGCTAAAGAGATAATGGATAAACAGAGTCTAGAAAACACTACGTGTATAGGCTTTGATTATAATGAGTTTAAAAAGAGAAAGAATAGAAGTAAAGGAGTAATATTCAGTGCCTCTAGTGATGTTTACTTAGAGAATGGGAATGTTCTCAGTATCCTTAAGAATGTTAGCAAACCAATCATTAGGCCAACGCTCATAGAATCCTTAGATGACGAAGCTCTTGTAAGAAATCATGAGGATCAACTAAAAGAGAAAGAAATTGAAAGAAAATTGAAGAAAAGGTAGAAACTACTGAACCTGTAAAAGCTGTTAAGATTGAAAGTGTTAAAATTGAAACAGGTAGTAGTAAGTCGAAGACTAAGGGTACCAGAAATGGAAAAGTAGGTGTTCGTAATGCTAATTCTTCTGCACCTGCACCTACTACACCTAGGAAATTATGTAATAATTGTAATTCTGTGGACACCTTACACATGCATGTAAAAAGGTAAGGTAGAAACTAGAGTTCCTAATGTGCCAATTTTATTTACCATGAATAGTTCTCACTTGCCATGCGGTATTGCTGGATGTATGCCATGTGCTTTCAATATAATGCATGCCTATTTTAATTTGATAAATGCATCTACTTCTAGTAATTGCAAAGGCACAGAAAAAGGCATAAACAAGAAAAAGGTTAGGGCAAAGACTGTCAGTCCTCCTAAATATAGGTAAGAGCCAATTTTTAATATTGTGATATTTGGGGCCATTTGGTATAAAAATGTGATATTTAGGCCCATAATTCACAAATCGAAGTAGAGTTTAGTAGCTAATTTATTAGTCAACTTTGATAAAAATTTCAGTTAAGCCATCAATTAATTTTAACTTTGAATTATTTAAATTTAAAATTAATTAATTAATTAAGTTAAATTTGAAATTAATTCAATAAATTATATTTAAAATTGAACGTACCCATTTAAATTATATGATTATATAATATACTACATTTTAAATCCAATTTTTCCGATATTTATGAATTTTACCAAAATGTAATTTAAAGATATCATGAATTTTTTTCGATAATGATTTGTACTAAAAATATAATTTTTCGAATGTTTAATTTTTTTGTTCGATAACCCAAGTAAAAGTTGATAAATAGTTAAGTGATATGTACGCTGACATGGAGCTGACGTTACAATTGGCATGGCAAACTTAACATTCATCCCTCAAAAGTGAACACATATTAATGACTAGCTATGAAAATAATTTAAGGTTTAGTTTTACAATTGACAAAGTATAATGTTGTGTTTGAAAGCTTTTCTCACCTAATGACTAAAGTGAAAGTGAAAGTGAAAGTCCAATTTACATGTCACATGTTGGGTCTGAGGTAGTCTAGCGTGATACTGGTTGGGGTGTCCGGAAATTACACCTTTAAACAAAGTTGACATATAATACAATGATAAATTAGGCTATTTACCCATTTTCTTAAGGATTATTGGTACCTTTGAGTATTGTCCCTTCGAGAAATATGTAATAATATGATTTATTCTTGAAAATTATGCTAACAATTGCACAATAAAAAATGAATACGTGTAATTTAAAAGATATCTCTAAAAATGGATATTTCATTATTTTTTGTTGCTATATATTATAGGGAGAAACTGGTATAACAATAATTTGGAGGTTTGCTGGAATCACGGAGTAAAATATAATGATTTTACTGATGAACTTGATGAAGAACGCGAAGAACACATGATGAAAGTGATGGATTTGGTAGCTGATCTTGCTGTTGATTCTTTAGAAGGCTAGAGAAAATATTTGCTCTCTTGCTGCCAACTGTCGATTCAACTAAAACAAGAGTTCTACGTACCCTATATATAAGGGTTCAAGCTACACGTAGTTCTTGGAGAACAAGTTACCTATATGGACTAGGTATTGGTCTAGTCCATCAGGCCCAAATCCTCAGACGTGAAAGGTTTTGGCCCAAGTCTATGCGGATGTGGAGGACAGATTTCCCAGTTGTCTATAACTACTATGGCCCAAGCCCATTCGGCCCTGGGGCTGTCATGGAGTTGTAGAGTATGGGGTCCCCGTAGGGGGTTGTGCATGATGTGGCCTCACGGGAGCAGTATGTAGAGTTGACCCTGAGCGAATCCCTTGATGAGATGCGAGCCTGTGGGGCTAGTTGTCTTCAAATAGATAAGTATGTTGAGATATTACACCGGCGGGCCTTCTATTGTCTTCAGATTAGCAAATAATATCAAGTGAGGTGAGACAATAAGGCTAGGAGCTTTTCAGCTAGCCATGAGAAATCCTTGTTAAGTAATCCAAGCTAGCGAAGTGACCTTAAGGCATTAAGCTTGGCTAAGTGACCGGGCTGAGGACCTCTTTGTCAAGTCCATACGACCTGAGAGATGATAATGAGAAGCAAACTGGGCTGGGGGCTGTCCTCATCTCTCTCCCTTCTTGAAGATGAATGAGTCTAAGGCTGGTGAGTTAGCGATACGATCTCACGCTAGGCCAAGGGTCTTAGAATATTTTATTATCTTTAGTACGATGCGAGCTGGATGTGGGCTTTGAAGCCAGGTGAGCCCAAATACGAGGTGGGCCGTCCAATTTATGTCATTGGGCCTGCCTAGGAACCATGCCCAAATATTGTGCATAACAACTACCACATGATTCCTCCTTACCATTAGCTATGCGAGGTGGAATTAGATAATAATTGCACCCATCCATCTTCTATGCAAAGTGACTAGCAGGTGCCTTAACTGTCATAGCAAAGTGATTTGCTACACATTCCGGATTTAGTGAAATATTTTTTGAGAAGTACCCCAGGCTAGCGATCTGGGCTCCATGCGAACCGGACCGACAACATCACACCCTTTAGCTTTCAAGGCAACTGAAGGGCCTGATCTGCAAACCAAACTAGAATATAGCCTTTGGAGGAGAGGTTGCACAAGATTATAGTGTAGTCACATGCAGTTGATTGAGATGAGCGACTGAAATCGTGCCACGTGTCGCTTCATTTCTCTATCCTCATTTGCCTATAAATATGTGAACTTTCCAATCATTTTCAATCATTTCCACAAACACTTCCAAGAATTTTTGTCTGAGATCTCGAGGATCAAACGGTGGTTTTTATTGATTTTCATGCCCAGAATCCAGGTGCAAACCCGATTTGTTCATCCATCTTCGTTAGAATCTTCTAGCGAGCCCAGCTCCGACCAGTCTTCTTCTTGCGATTCGAGCCCTCATTTCCACTAAAAAGGTAATGACGCGAGCTCTTGACTTGTTCATTTCGTTATATTTTTATATCCATTGTTTGCATAGTTATCCTTTTAATATCTTTGCATGCGAAGCGACCTCAGTTTCCGGGTCGCATCGTCTCACACACCCTCACTTCTCTTCGCGTCGCGATCCCTCTTCTAGATTTTTAGGACCGGTTAGTGTGCGATGTAAGAACACTTAGATTTCCTTCAAATATTTCTTTCTTCAATTACGTGCACACACCTGACAGATTTACCATCTATTTTAGATGTCGAGTGATTCGGCCACCAGCACGTCCTCACCTCTCAACAATTTTCCAAAGAAACAACGAGGCTCGAAAGAATTTTAAAGGGAGCTCAATGAGATATCGGGCACGCATCGTCACCCAATAATTCTGGGGACGGAGATCAGTGAAGAGGCTACGGCCAATATAGCTCGGGTCGAGCAATCGAGCTTGGACTCGTTTAATTTATTTTTTGACTCGACATGGTCGATCGAGGACTCTCCTAGTAATGGCAATCCCGATGCCTGGAAGAAGAAGAAGAGGCCTACGATGCTGAGCTCGATTGATCTGTCTTTTCTGAATCATAGGTCAGCCCCCTTACAAAGGAGGAAGCCGAGGCAAAAATTATACGACGGGTAGTGGAGTGAACTGCCTGGATTCAAGCTGATGAAGAGCATGTCCATCCTTAACAACTAATCATAATTCACAGCGATTCGAGATGGAGTTCTCTAGGGAGTGCATGCTATGAGTCCCGTGACCTAAAGGGTAAACGGGTTCGCACTAAGGTTGATCTTGACCTCGAGGATGAAGCGACCTCGCACTGGGTCGAGTCCTCAGACAGCGAGGAGGATGATGCGGTGACCAGGTTGATCGACACGGAGAACTATGATTACGTGCCCGAGGATTCAGAGGGCAAAGCCTACACTCCCCCTGACCAAACCGAATTGGATGGGCCGATTAATTTAGGCGTGAAGTTATTAAGTGACGAAGCGAGAAGCTCCACCACTAGGCCTTCCTTGCCTTGGCATTTCGCTGTAAAAGACTTTTCAACCAATCTTACTTCGCAGACCCTGGCCCTAGAAGTAGAGGAATTTAAGTTGGAGGGTCAAATCGTTTTACGTCGAGTTCATCAATGGTGCTACAGATTCAACCATGTGGAGAATGGTGTTGACATTCAACGGATGGTTCTTTCCACCTCCTTCCTGAAAGTCGGGATTGCATCACCTATGAACCCATTTATTCAAGATGTGTGCAAGTACTTTCATGTCGCTCCATTATAAGTAAATCCAAATGGCTGGAGATCGGACATCGCATTGTTTCTCCTTTACAAGAAACTGAGGTACCCCGATCTCGATGCGAAGACGCCGGGATATTGTTTGAATCTCAAGTCCTTGGGCAAGAAGGGCTTCGGGTACCTGTATCTGTCAGTTTGGCCAGAGTTTAATGGCAAGAACTTTTTACATGGTGCCCTGAGCAATGTGGGACATTGAAAGGATCTATTCTTCTATGTGTTCGACACGACCCGGGTTCAAACTCATTTTAATTATAAACCAGGTGAGTATTTTGTCCTCGTTTGGTTTTTCTTTCAGTTCGCTTTTGTGTCTTCATCGATGCTGAACTGTTTCTATCCATATTATTTTGGTAAGTTTCCCCTCCTCGCACTTCTCTTACTGGCGAGCCAATAACATATTACAGCTCGCAATCGATGATAGGAATGTCAAAAAGCTAGTGACGACCGCGAACCTGATCGCTCACGGATTCTTGATGGAAGAAGCGAGGCTGACTCCTAAGAAGGAAAAGGTGATAACAAGCTCGTCTCAGAAGCCGTCCTCGAAGCGAGCCCGGACCGAGTCTGGTACATTACATGCATTGTTATCCATTGTTGCATTATTTTATCTTTTATAGCTATTCTCTGACCGCTTCGTGTTTCTTGGGCAAATATGTCAAAGTCTAACATTGTTCACCCCCTTCATCGAGGAGGACGATGATATGGCTATTACTGGGGGCGCTCTCAAGCTCGCTGGACTCGCCTTGCCCAAAGATCTGAAGGCATCGGGAAGCAAGCCTCCTTGAGATGAATCAAAGAAGAGGCAACTGGACGCTTGTGACCAGCGAAGCAGGATAGATAAAGAAATGGTTGTAGCCACTATTCCTCCTCACCCTACAACCAATGTTATTGGCAAGCTGGGCTATTCTTATGTCTCCGAGAGCATTCTTAATCTTTGGGCTAAGTCTTCGCTCGAGAAAAATAATGTTGATCTCACCGAGGCCGCTGCTGAACTTTTCTATAGACAAGCGAGCTGGCACAAGAAGATGCGTACTCTGACTCAACAAAATGCTATTCTAAATTTTAAGGTTGAGTCTATGGGTAGTGAGAAGAAGAAGCTGATCAAAGATAGTAAGAAAAAGCTGAAAGACTGTTAGGTCCAAATGTGTTGTAGAGGGGGGGTGAATACAACTTTTCGAATTAATGAAGC